>PVIJ01006476.1:0-91770 GCA_004024925.1 Scalopus aquaticus | reverse complement strand
AAGATGTGGTACATATACACAATGGAATACTATTCATCATGGAAAGAAGATAAACACATGCAATTTGCAGCGACATGGATGGAATTAGAGGGGATCATACTCAGTGAAATAAGCCAGAAAGAAAGAGAAAAATATCAAATGGTTTCACTTATAACAGGACTATAGGGAGGCCGGGTGGGAGAGAGACAATCAGTGGGGGGGAGGGGAGGAGGGAGGCGGAGGGAGGGACGGAAAAGGGCACAAAATGGAATATAAAAGAACACAAGGGACCATGGAGATGGATCACGGGTGAATTGGTGGTGGGCTACCCAAGGGGAATACAAAATATAAAAGACATAAATAACAATAAAAATATATATTTAAAAAAAGAATTTTGAATGATTTTAGAGAATTGGTATACTTTCTCCTGTATAAATTCTAATTATCGAAATTTATGCATCAGCATCTCAAAAAAAAAAAAAACAACTGTGAGACTAAACAGAATATTGAGAAAGTAAAAGTCCAAAGAAACACAATTTTATAATCATATGACCTACCTTAAGCAAAATATATTATATGGAAAAAATGAAATCGATAAATGTCAAGAAGAAAATAACTACATACCATTCCAGTAACAGAGCCATTGTCAAAAGCAAGAGAAAGATGCCTCATTTCATGACTTTGGAAAATGCATCTATTTCCATCTTTGAAAATAACATCAAAGAGACCTGGAAAACAGTCCGCGTATTAACACGTAATTCTTGTTTTTAAAGCTTTTTTTTCCTTATTCAATTATACACTGGAACCTCCCAATAATATATTTTATAATATCTTCCAGTTAAATGTTTTTAATGTACTCAAGAAACACTCTTCAAGATAAGTTAGTTCATCAGATCCCCACAGTCTATGATGCAGATACTACACCAAACACACACAACTATCCTCATTTTGAAAATGAGTTAACTAATGATATTTTGCCAAGATTCCTGCCTGGTCATAGAATGAAAATAGAAACCAGGACATTAGATCTCAGCCTAGAACTCTTTGCATTACCAATTACTTCCTTTAGTAGTAACAACGTATAGATTTTCAGGAATACATATAACAATAAATGAGTATCATTTTTCCTTTTACAAATAGATGATTCTCAACCAATAAGTCAAATTAGCGAGATATAAAATAATAGATATTACTTTTTTTATTTTGTATGAAGCACTTCTGTGCTTCACATAAACAACTCTGATGACTTTAGAAATGGTAGTGGTGACCTTTGGGGGAAAGTGACTAGCAGGGACCTGAGACTGTTTCTGGAGTGTTGGCTATGTTTTCTTTCTTTCATGGGTTCTAGTCGCTTTGAATATGTTCAGTTTGTGAAAATTCATAATATAGTGCATGTATTTTTAATGATTATGTATAGTATTGAAGTTGTTCAGAGTATGCCACACAAAAATATGCTACTCTGGCATGAGAACTATTCCATACTGATGGGCAATTGAGAAAATGCAGACAAAGAGTGAACTTTCTGCCCTCCCCCTATTTGAATGTAGAACTAAATTCACTTTATGAAAGTTATCTGCCAACCACACATCCTGCACAAGAAGAGGATAACAGTCTTATCACTGGGGATAAGCAGACACCAAATAAGAAAATACACAAACAAAACTAGTTAGTTAGCACTCATTTAGCATCAATATCACCCTATGTTTGCCTTCCTACAATTTACCATCCCTAAAAGCTCAAAGTCCCTTTCCTTTGTCTTGTCATTCTCTATAATTGGTTCCATGTCAAAATGTTATCTAAGCCCCTAATTTTAAGCCTTTTGATTTACTCATCACTAAATTTTCTCCCATGCGTATATACAAATCATGTATTAATAAATTTGTTTCTCTTGTTAATTGGCCTTTATCAGTCTAGTTCACAGAACCAAGGCAGAGAATCTAAAAGGACAGAGGATAAAGGTTTTTTGTTCCTCCCCTGCAAAATATTTGAGTAAAATGACATTAAAAGTAGGTGATTCCTTGAGCCATGACTTATTTATTTTCCTAATGAGTTGCTGCAGTTTGTGCTGTATTGTGTCTGTGTGTGCGTGTGTGTTATTTATATAAACATTTCTATAAATGTTTGATAAAAATAAATGTTAAATATATAATAAAGAGTAATGTGTGTAAAATGACTTCACTGTGTCAAAGGAGATTTTCTAAATTGAGCCAATCTTTTCTTTCACACCAGTATCAACTTAGTCTTTCATGGTAACTGAAAACTTGGAGCCGAGTCAATACAATAAGCCCTCCTTACCTGTAGGGGATACATGTTCCAAGACCCCAGTGGATGCCTGAATCTGAATAGTACCAAACTGCATATTATACTATATCTTTTCCTATGTATATATACTCTTTTAATATATAAACTAGCCACAGAAGAGATCAACAATAGTTAATAACAAAATAGAACAATTATTATAATACTGTAATAAAAGTTATGTGAATTTGGTCTCTCTCTCTGAAAATGTCTTATTGTATGTAATATTTTCACTATTGGCCACTGACTAAACCAGCGGAAAGTGAAACCACAACTGGGGGGAAGTACTGTATTTAGTAAAGGAAGGCAGATTATAACAATTATTGGGTAATTTGGGTTGCCCCAAATTCCAATTTTTAACATGGAATTCTTCAGCTATTTACTTTAATTATCCCCTTATTGTCTGTGTAAATTATTCTAAATATAAATGCAACTAATAAATTTTAATTCCCTTTATATTTTAATTCCAATCAACATCATAAGTAAATGTTTTTAGTTAAGAACAAGGATAATGCAGAAGTTAAGAGAATTTCACTGTATATCTAAATATTTTATATTCATTTAGTTATATTTTCAAAAATGAAAGACTTATATATTATTAGTTCAACATGTTTACACAGAAAGCTTTCTGACAAATAATTTTTTTCTACCTAGTAAAATTCAACTTAATTGTTCAAATTAGCTTCATAAACTTAAACCATGTATTCACAGACAATCTGGAGAATATTGTGCAGTGCGGAGGGGAAGGTAGTAGTGAACTGAGGAAAGAACCAAGAAGCAGGAATTCTGTCTTTGATTCATTAGATAATTTGGAGACAATCATTGTACTTCAATCTGTCTCGTTACTGCTAGGATCAACATAAGAATTCTTATAGGGCTACTATTCAGTTGATTCATTAATTGTGTGAACTAATGAGTAAATGGTGGAAGAATTTGAAAACTAGAGGGGTGATGCTGAAAATGAGCTAAGAATAATTTTCATTGCTTAATTCAATCTGCATCTTTGACTATTCACAGTGATATTCATTACTGAATACTCCCACAACTGTTTGGAGATGATATGGTCTTATATTTAGAAAATCTCAAGGTCTCCACCAGAAACTGTTAGAATAAAGGTATTAAGTAAACGTTTCAAGATACAAAATCAACATATAAAAAAAATCAGTTGAGTTTCTACACATTAACAGTGAACCATTTGAAAAGAAATAGACAGCAATCACATTTATAATAACATCAAAAATAATAAAATATTTAGGAATAAATTAAACCAAGGAAATGAAAGAGGGATACACCAATAACTGAGAAAATGGACTTTCCATGTCCATGAATAACAACAGTTAATATTGTCAAAGTGTCTATACTACCCAAAGCCACCTACAGACTCAACTCAATCTCTTCAAAAGCCAATGGCATCTTTTTACAGAAATAGAAAAAAAATCCTAAAATTCAGACTCTAAAAAGCTTGGAAACTTTGCAAAAGAAATTGTGCAACCTTTATAAAGATCTCATTATTTCAAGGCTGCTGAGTGGGCACAGGTGGTCCTGGTTGTCCAGCCCTGAGTTAGAACAGACTTCTCTTCAGTAACAGAGTGGTTCTCCTCCCCCCTCCTTGGTAACGCTTTGCATGTGCAGCTGCACTGTACTGGGAAAATGGTAGAATAGAGCAAAGAAAAAAGTCCCTTTGGTTCCAGAAAATTTCCCCAAAAATAGGAAGACTTATTAGCTCCCAAAAGCCACCCAAGCAAAGTAGACACTTTTGGATAAGGAGCAGAGGAAAAGAAAAAAGTTCAGGCTTAACTAGAATGGTTGCTACATGAGTCCAGGTAGCAACAGCATGACCAACTGCACCTCAGACAACTAGAGTGAATCCTCATGGCTTGGCAGTACAAGATAAATATTCCTTAGCATCTGCTGTATCCATCCAAAGAATTAATGGGGTGAGTTTACCGGTGCAGAGGCCTATTGCAAGATTTCACCTTAAAAAGATTTTCTCTGTGAAAGTGACCCCTAAAACCATATAAATGCTTCACACAGTGGAAGCTTTTGTGACCTGGGGAATTTCCAAGTCTGAAGTCTGTCTGGGAACTCATCGGGAATTTCCAAATCTGAAGTCTCCCTAGGAACTCATCTTGAACATTGATAAGCCAAGGTCAAGAATAAACTATCCCTCTGACTGAAAACACAGTGGTTAAGGAGTAACCTGGGGAAATTTAGTGTCATTTGCTTGGAAGACCTAATTCATGGAATTGCCTTTCCAGGTGATCTCAGGGGCCTTATACCATGTGCAGCTCTCAGTGGCTGTCATACTACCAAGAGCAGGCTTCCACAAAGAGACAGGCTCACCTGGCTATCGAAGTGAAAGTATCAATCAGTTCATCTGGAAGTTGAACTAAACCTAGAATGTTTGAAAGCACAATGTACTGGAAGCATGTGTTTTTGTTTTTTCGGGTTTTTTTGGAATTGTCATACACATCTTCAAAGAAGATTATTTTCTAATGTATCTTCAGAAACTAGGAGGGAAAGGTCAGGAAAATATGCCTGTTGCTTCAGTGCAAGAGTCCTTTACTTTCCATTCCTTTTTTATATAATAAATTTTCCCTTTTGGCTATATAAAAAAAGCAGAAAAGAGGTACTCTGAGTTGCAGTGGAGTCCTTCCCCCACTCATCCAAAGTCTAAACCCATGGAGGATCTCTTGACCTGCCACAGTTCCAACCCAGACCCCATGGAGAAGTTGAGGGGCTTAGGGAGGCTCGCCTTGTCATGTACCATCAATAAAGTACACTCTTTTTGTCCAAAAAAAAAAAAAAAAAAAAAAAAACTACTGTAAAATGAGGAAACTACATGAATCTATATTTTATAGAAAATATTAGGAAATTTCAAGGGATGGGAAGTTTCTGAAACTGACCCTGACCAAAATTAGCCATCAAGGGTTTAGTGTTAAACACAGAATTGTTTTGGCTGTCTGATCCATGTAGTTCCATGATATCTCAATAGAGACAGGAAGATGCTTGTAATTGTCACCGTCAATGTTGGTACAGAATTGCTTTTAACAAGAAAGAGTTCATAACCATAAAATGAAGCTCCCTGTGGCATTTCAAAGATCTTTTCATGCTCTGCATCTCTTTTTAGAACCAGTATTGCCAAGAAATGGTTCAGTAATTCTCCAAGAAATGGGCTTTTCAATTTAATTTCCCCGTGTGGAAAGAGCTAAATTCACAACCAGTTTGATAACTAAATAGAAGGCCTGGGCCATTGTGATTAAAAAAGAAAGAAAGAAATAACGTTTTCTGGAATGAAAATTTTAAGCCAAAATGTTTCAGCAACATGTTCTTCAAATATCTTCCTGAAAAGATGTCCATGGGCCAGCACTGTTCATCACAACACTTTCCAGACATGGAAAAACTCATTCATGAGCATGAATTTATGGAACACTGAGCATAACATCAGGAAATAATGCTGCAAGTAACTGTCACATAAAAGACCTTGTGGTATTAAACTGTCATCTGTATTCATACTCCTACACCTGTCCGTTTTTAGAACTGTTTATTCTACTTTTTTTTTTTAATTACAGGACCAGCATATTAACATACTATAAACACTTACGGGTAAAAAGCTTCTATAATTTCATCATCTATGTGTTACTTAGGCCTGCACAGGGGCTCACATGCCTGGCAATTCACACTGGTTGCAATCTGGAAACTGGCTGGGTTAAAGCCGGGTTAGGCTGATAGGGCATCAGTTCTTTTCTTAGGGGCCTCTCTAAATGGATGTCTGGGCTTACTTATAACATGAGGGCTGGTTTCAAAGAAGGATTAATCCAAGAAGTGAAGGATGAAGATACAGATTTTGAAAATTAGAATGTTGTTTCATCTGCATTCAATTAGTCAAAGCAGAGAAATTGCTGATTTAACAAGAGTTGAGAATATTAACTCCACTCTAATAAGAGAGTGGCAAGGTCTTTTATAAACAAACTCATGGGATAGGTGTTTGAAAACAATTTTCCCTACAGTTGTCATCTTCCTTCATGGTACAATTCCTCTGAACAATGGCATTTTAAAATGTTTATATAAGGAAACATTCCAACATAGTAAAACTTACAAATTTTCTCATTCTCTCAATCATTCTATCTCATCTACCCTCTTTCCTCTCTCCCTCTCCCCCCTTCCTCTTCCTTTCTCTCTCCCTCTCCCTCCCCCTGCCCCTTCCTCTCCTTCTTATTCCCTCTTTCACTCTCTTACCTCAACCCTCTGAAAGGGGCAACCCTATATATATGAAACTGATGTTTGCTGATTTGGGAATGTCCCTCCTTTAGTTCACCCAAATGTCTATGTAGGTACCATCAGGTATTCACCTCATGATACTGGGATGACTGAGGCCTGGGTAAATGACATAAGATGTGGCTCCAGTTGCTATATTTGCTGTGAGGAAAAAAATGGTCTTAGTCTTTGACTCACTGCTCTTATGTTTTCTACAAGTAGGGAAAAACTTAGATAGATCCTTTGCAGTTTTTGATTTAACAATGGGAGAGAGTCTTTAAGAACACATTTGGAAATATAATCTATTATATTCAATAAGGAAAGTGAGCATAAATACTGGCAAGAGACCCTGGAGAATAGGATATGATGGGCCATTTTAACTGATCTAAATAAATAAGTAATTCCAACTGGGAACAAACAGTTAAGGAAAATATCTAAAGAACAGATTAATTCTGATGAAAAATTACTGGGAAATATTCTTAGACTCCCACATATTTGCATAGAGGAAAAAACTGGATTATTACCCTAGATACCTAATATGAAGTGAAGGTTACATTTTGAAGAAATGCTATAGGTAAGTTAGTATCTCTAGCACATCTTAAAAGCTATTTAAAAAGCACTGTTTCTAACAAAGTACAGCAAAATTACATTCACAGATGCAGCAGGTAGATTTTGATTGAATAGTTAAGGTCTGTATTTCAAGAAAAAAAGGAAGTTTGGGTTATAGTCAAAGAGGTACCATTACCAATTTACTTCTTCATTAAGCCTTTTGGTCACTATTCTGTGACATCAAATCAAGTTTTTCTTTGTCTAGTTTTTCCTTTGTACTTTTATTATGACACGAACTATAAAAAACTATTGTTAGAATTGTTATAGATAGTAGTCCTCTTCATTAGATTATGAGTCTCTGGAATTCAATGTCTTAGCTATTCTGTGACCCTCAAATCATTCAACAGCATTTTGAACGGAATAGGCACTTGATATGTAGTAGAATGAGCAATTCCTTAAATGGCTATACCATTCAAAAGTTAAAACTGTTCCTTTTTAGGAACAGTTAATGTTAACTGCCTACTTTTATTATTCAAATAAGTAATTCCAAATAAGTTTTTTCATGGTGTATTATTCTGTATAATGGTATTATATGACCAGGTTTGAAGCCTGTCATCTATTAATCATTTAAATGGCCTAATAATGGTTTAAAGCCATTTGAAAAAGAAGTTTATCTGTGAATTAAACTGGGCCTAGAAATCTGTCTTCTTCCACTTCCCAAATCTGCCAGGGTATCACATTCCTCTCCCAATGATTTTACCATATTTATCTGTCTTCTTTCCAACTGCATCAACGGAACCATCTGGATGCAGACGGACAAACCCTCCACTAAGCTTGTTGTAGAATTGAAGAGTATTTCCTTTCATAAACTTCCAGCTTTCTGCAGCCCACTAAACAGAAAAAAAAAAAATTTAAAAATACCAATAAGAGACGATAAAGAGAAGAACCACTAAGAAATACCCCTTACTAAACTTTATATACTATTTGGTTTTAACACATCAAATTGCTATTTGGACATTGTTTGTATGAAATAATTTAAAGTCAAAAATAAAATCTTACTGTTTCTTGTCTTTTATGTTCTAGCTTTTGCCCTGAGAATATAAAGAAAAGAGAGGATCATTAATTTCACCACTCAATTATCATAAAAGAGAATATCCAAAGAAAAGTGAGTCACATCACTCACTTGCAGAGATGATGCTGTTATCACTGGCAAATAATTTTCTGACAATTTTACCATCATCTTCCCCTTGATCCAGCCATCTATGGAAAGGAAAGTGTATTGAGTATATTCAGACTTTATATCTACAGTAAGCATTGGCAATATTCTAGCAGTTATCAGTTAGAAATAATGGATAACAGCAACTGGAAAAAATCGTAGATATTTAACTGTTAAAAGCAGATTAGAAAAATGGAAAAAGAATATTATTAAAGGATTATGAGAGTAGAAGGGAAATAGGAGAAGTTACTGTCAGGTAAAGATGAAATTTGTTTTTCCCTAAGCCACAGGGGAGTTACTTAATAAATAGGTCTGCCAATGTCATAGAATTTACATCCATGGGGCCAATTATTTTACCTTCTTTGGCCACCAATTACAGTTCCAACTAGAGTCAGTGATTTCATAAATGACTATTATTGCTTCCCTGGTGTAAAAAGGCAAGGAAGTTAAGAAAAGCAAATCTATCACCACTATTGGGCAAATAACCTAAAAATCAAGACCTAGAGAGAGTGGGTCAACAATATCATCATTGTAGGAAAAACCACATACATTTATTATTTCTGAACATAATTTCAGGCAGAGAAAATAAAATGTTTACCACAGACTTATTATTCTTATTGCTATGTAAATTTAAAGTATTTTTAAAATCTTAATTTACAAAATAAATTTAGAATTATATCATCAGCAACGATGATACACTTAATAGACATCTCTAAATAAAAAAGCAGCTGCTACAATTAACGTTTACAAAAAAATATCCAACAGAGGAGGTCTGTGGAGCCAGGGAAAGTGCAGCAAATGCCTTGCAAGGAGCCTCTTCTCAGTCAGAGGTGAGCAGAGCATTTGAGGAGCAGGGCACCATCCTCCCGCTCCCTGTCAGGGACCTGCCTGGGTCCACCCAGCACCTCCTGGAGCCCCGACGCCATTAGAAGGTCTGTGGAGCCAGGGAAAGAGCAGCGCATGCCTCACAAAGAGCCTCCTCTCAGTCAGAGGTGAGCAGAGTTCTCGGGGAGCATCCTTCCACGCCCCCATTCGGGACCTGTCTGGGTCCGCCCAGCACCACCTGGAGCCGCATCGCCATTGGAAGGTCTGTGGAGCCAGGGAAAGTGCAGTGCACACCAGCAAGGAGCTTCTTCTCAGTCAGAGGTCCGTGGACCCCATAAAAGTGCAGCACACACCTGGCAAGGAGCCCCTTAGCAATCAGAGCTGAACTGAGTGGTCGCCAACAGGGCACCTTCCACTACACCCTGTCCAGGAGCTACCTGGGTCCGTCCAGCACCACCTTAAACCACATTGTCATTACAAGGTCTGTGAAGCCCGGGAAAGTGCAATGCGCATGCCTTGCCAGGAGCCTCTTCTCAGTCAGAGGTGAGTGGAGCGTATGCAGAACCGGGCACCCTACACCCATGCCCCGTCTGAGAACTGCCTGGGTGCACCCACCTCCAGCAGGATCTGTTCCCACCATTAGGTTAATCTTGAACAAAGGGAAGAAGCTTTTGTGGGGCCACAGTCAGACATCCACCACCATGCTCCCCTGGAACTGAGTAAATACAGTGGGAGTGAAATTTCAGATACAGGGATCATCAACATAATCACATTACTACCCTCGGGGGGGCTGGCATAACAGTACCAAACTCAGTCTAATCACCACCTACGGACATCCCAGAAGGAATACCCCAAAGATGCCCACCAATACCAGTGACAAAATGGCCCATCGATTGAACAAATCAGAAAACAACAGGGAGAAGGAAAAATACAAACAACCAAGCAAGCCCTCAGGGGAAGGACACACAACAAAATGAAAATCAAGAACAAGAACTCAACAACAATGAACTCTGCCTCTCTGACAGAGAATGTAAAATTATCATGCTTAAAAAATAGAATGAAATAAAAAAATAACTAACGAACTGAAGAATGAAATCAAGACCTTAAAAAAGGAGAGTAAGAGTTTAAAGGAAGAACTAAGGAACTCTGGGAAAGGCAATGAAAGCAGAACCAATGAAATGGAAGACTGTATTAGTAATCTTGAAGATAAAAACATTAAAAGAACCAGAAAGGAAAAGGAAATAGAAGCACAAAGGGAAAAGAATGAAAAAACGCTTCAAGAACTATCTGACACCATGAGGAAAGGAAATTTAAGAGTTATAGGAATCCCAGAAGGAGAGGAGAAGGCCCAAGAAACAGAGAAACTATTTAAGGAGGTGATAGAAGAGAACTTTCCAAGTATGAAAATAGACATACAAGAAGCAGGAAGAACTCCAAATCACCACGATGTTAGAAGAACTACACCTAGACATACAATAGTAAAACACACATGAGTAAGGATAAGGAAAAAATATTGAAACTGACAAGGGGGAGGAAACAAATAACCTATAAAGGAAAACCAATGAGGCTGACATCAGACTTCTCTGAAGAAATACTACGGGCAAGAAGAGAATGGAGGGACATATTCAACAAACTCCAAGAAAATAAATGCCAACCAAGAAAACTTTACCCCACAAAGATCTCCTTCCTCTATGAAGAAAGCATAAGGACCTTCCCAGACAGAGACTTCAGAAATTTGTCCTAACTAAACCCCCACTCCAAAAAATACTACAAGAAGTCCTAAAACCAAAACAAACAGAGGAATGAAAAAGAAGATCAGAATAAAACAAGAAATAAAAACACAAAAAGATACACAGAATGGCAACTATAGATGCCAAGGTATCAATATTAACTCTAAATGTAAATGGACTAATAAACTCATCAATAAAAAGGCACAGAGTAGCAAGATGGATCAAAAAACAGAACCCAACCTTCTGCTCTCTACAGGAAACACATTTAGCTACAAAAGATAAGCACAGATTGAAAGTAAAAGGCTAGAAAACAATCCTACAAGCAAATAGACCAAAAAAGAAGGCAGGGATAGTTATACTTTTATCAGATAAAATAGACTTCAAAATGAAAAAGTAAAAAGAGACATAGTTAGCCACTACATCATGATAGAGGGGACAATTCAGCAGGATGATATAACCCTCATCAACATATACTCCCCAAATGAAAGAGCACCAAAATATATCAGACAATTATTATCATCTCTGAAAACAGACATTAGAGAAATACATATATAGTAGGAGACTTCAATACCACAATCTCACCAATGGACAGATCAATGAAACAAAAAATAAACAAGGACACTAAAGCTCTAAATAAGGACCTAGACCACGTGGGATTAACAGAGACATATAGGGCACTACATCCCCCAAAATCTGAATACACATTTTTCTCAAGTGCATACCGATCATACTTCAGGTTTGATCACATACTAGGTCACAAAACAAACCTCAACAGATACACTAAGATCAAAATCATACCTACTATCTTCTCCAATCATAAAGCCATCAAATTAGAAATAAACCATGAAAAGAACAAAAAGAACCCTCTTACTTCATGGAGATTGAAACCCACACTGCTGGAAAACCCCTGGACTAATGAGGAGATCAAAGAGGAAATTAAAAAAATACCTAGAAATGAATGACAACAGAGACACAACTTTCCAGAATGTCTGGGACACAGCAAAAGCAGTAATAAGAGGGAAATATATAGCAATACCGGCTTACATCAAGAAACAAGAAACAACTCAAAGAAACAATCTAATCTCCCATCTCAAAGAACTCGAAAATGAACAACAAAAAACCCAAAGCCAGTATAATAAAGGAAATAATAAAAACCAAAGCAGAAATAAATGACATGGAAATGAAAAAAACAATCCAGATCAATTAAACCAAAAGCTAGGTCTTTGAAAAAATAAGCAAAATAGACAAACCTATAGACAGGCTTACAAAGAAAAAATGAGAGAAAACACAAATAAATAGGATCATAAATGAAAAAGGAGAAATTACAACAGATACAGCAGAAATCAAAAGAATAATCAGAGGTTATTATGAACAGCTATATGGAAACAAGTTCAACAACCTAGAGGAAATGGACAAATTCCTAGAACTATATAAGCACCCAAAACTAGATAAAGAAGATACAGAACACCTAAATAGGCCAATCACCAGCAGATAAATTGAAACAGTAATCAGAACCCTCCCCAAAAACAAAAGCCCAGCACAAGTTGGTTTTATAAATGAATTGTACCAAACGTTTAAAAACGAACTAGTCCCTATCTTACACAAACCCTTTCAAAAAATTGAGAAGGAAAGAATACTACCAAACACGTTCTATGAGGCCAACATTACACTAATACCAAAACCAAAGACAACACAATAAAAAGAAAACTACAGACCAATCTCTGTATTGAACACTGATGCAAAAATATTCAACAAAATCTTTGCCAATAGGATCCAACAATGTATCCAAAACATAATACACCACGATCAAATGGGATTTATCCCAGAAACACAAGGATGGCTCAACATCCGAAAATCAATTAACGTAATCCAATACATCAACAAAAAGAAAAAGAAAAACCATACAATCTTATCAATAGATGCTGAGAAAGCATTCGAAAAAGTGCAACATCCATTTATGATAAAGGCCCTTGAAATCCCTGGAATAGAAGGAACATACCTTAACATAATAAAAGCCATTATGACAAACCCACAGCCAATATCATCCTCAACGGTGAGAAGCTAAAAAGCCTTTCCCCTAAGATCAGGAACAAGGCAAGGATGTCCACTCTCACCATTGCTTTTCAATACAATATTGGAAGTCCTAGTCAGGGCAATAAGACAGGAGAAAGACATATAACGAATCCAAATAGGGAAAGAAGAAATCAAACTGTCACTATTTGCAGACGATATGATAACATATCATAGAGAATCCTAAAAACTCCATAGAAAAATTACTCAAAATTACAGACCAGTTCAGTAAAGTAGCAGGATACAAAATCAATGCACAAAAATCAGTAGCCTTCCTATATGCAAACACTCAGTCTGAAGAAGAAGAAATTAAGAGAATCATCCCCTTCAAAATTGAAACCAAAAAAAATCAAATACCTGGGAATAAACCTAACGAAAGAGGTAAAGGACTTATACAAAGAAAACTATAAGACGCTATTAAGAGAAATAGAGGAGGACACAAAAAAAAATGGAAAGCTATCCCCTGTTCATGGATTGGAAGAATTAACATTATAAAAATGGCCATCCTACCAAAAGCAATTTACAGATTCGATGCTATTCTGATAAAAATCTCAATGACATACTTCAAAGAAATAGAACAAACACTGATGAAATTCATATGGAAACACAAAAAACGTCGATAGCTAAAGCTCTCCTGACTAAAAAGAAAGAAAATGGAGGGATTACACTCCCTGACGTCCAACTATACCACAAAGCCATAATAATTAAGACAGCATGGTACTGGAAGAAATGCAGATGCATTGACCAATGGAATTGAATAGAAAACCCAGAAATAAATTCTCCTATCTATGGACTAGTCTTTGACAAAGGAGCAACGAATATGCAATGGAATAAGGTTAGCTTGTTCAATAAATGGTGCTGGAAAACTGGACTGCTACATGCAAAAAAAAAAAAATGAAGCTAGACTACTACCTCACACCATGCACAAAAGCCAACTCAAAATGGATAAAAGACCTCAATTTAAGACCTGAAACCATAAAATTTACAGAAGAAAAAAATAGGCAAAACTCTACATGACATACATCTTAGCAAAATCTTTAAAGACACATCCCCAAAAGCAAAGGAAGTGAAGGAAAAGATAAACAGCTGGGATTACATCAAACTAAAAGCTTCTTCTGCACAGCAAAAGAGACATTAATCAAAACAAATGACACCCTACTAACTGGGAGAATATCTTTGCACACAATAAAAGCAACAAAGGACTAATAACAAAAAACAAAGAGCTCACACAATTCAACAAAAACAGTCCAGTCAAAAAATGGGCAGAAGAGCTAAAAAGACACTTCTCCAAAGAAGAAAAGCAAATGGCCAATAGGTATATGAAAAAATGTTCAACATCACTTATTCAGGGAAATGCAAATCAAAACCACAATGACATACCACCTCACGCCAGTAAGAATGGCGCACATTAAAAACACAGGCAACAACAGGGCCTCCCTGGTGGCGCAGTGGTTGAGCGCTGCGCTGTGGAGCTGTCAGCAGCGTGCGGTGCGAATTCAACACCCAGTCAGGGAGAATCCCACATGGTGTGGCAAACCTCTCCTGCCTCACCCGCTGCTCCCCTCAGCAGTGTATTTCTGATCTGCCTATTCTGCTCCCCACTCTGTCTCTGGTGAACCCTCTCACTGCCCCACGCCTCTGGTCTGTACCCCAGCTTGTATGTACAAATAAATAAAATATTAAAAAAAAAAAAAAGTTCTTTAAAAAAAAAAAAACACAGGCAACAACAAATGCTGGCGAGGATGCGGAGAAAAAGGAACTCTCCTACACTGCTGGTGGAAATGCAAACTGGTCCAACCACTATGGAAAGCCATGTGGCGTTTCCTCAAACTGCTGAAAATGGAGCTTCCATGGGACCTGGAAATACCACTTTTGGGAATCCTCCCAAAAGACACAAAAACACTAATCCAAACGGATAAATGCACCCATATGTTTATTGCAGCACTGTTTACAATAGCTAAGGTACGGAAACAACCCAGATGCCCAAAAACAGATGACTAGATGAAGAAGATGTGGTACATATACACAATGTAACCACACTCAAAAAATTTAAACACATGCAATTCGAAGCAACCTAGATGGAGCTAGAAGGGATCATGCTCAGCGAAATAAGCCAGAAAGAAAGAGAAAAATATCTAATGGTCTCATTCATAACAGGATTATAGGGAAACAAACAAGAGAGAGACACCTAGCAAGGGAGGGGGAGGATAAGGGCTCAAAATGGAGAAGAAAAAGCACAAGAGACGATGGTGATGGTTCACAGGTGAATTGGTGGTGGGTTACCCAAGGGGTACACACAGTGTAAAAAATATAAATTAAATAAATTTTTAAATAAGTAAATAAATATCCAAGAAAGCATCAATGACCGTGAATAATTTAATAAGCTATCAAGTTTTCCAAAATACATGAATTTAGATTTTATATTAATTTGTTCCATGTAAAAGCACACAAACCTGTGGCAGAAGAAGGTATATTCACAGTTTGTTGTAGGATCCTTGACTACAACATCATCAAGAAACCATCCATTTCCTAAACACAAAAGGGAAAAAAATGTGCTATGAATATATATGGTCCAAATATTACTTCAAATTTTAAAAAAGAGGTTCTATCTTAAATATGCGTATAGATCTTATACTCCTTTAAGCTGTAATACTTCACATAAAGCAAAATTTAAGTCGTAAGAAGCATTTAAAAGCAGTTCTTATACATGTAACAAAATCACAGCATATTTCAAGGTTTCATGTTTTATGAGAATCAATATGATTTCCAAACAGTTGAAATCAGAACAATTCTGCAATTGCTCATGAACTGCATTTATAATACTGTATCAATATCTTTCAAAATATATATATATATGATAAGCTAATAATACTTTTTATTTGTAAAAATACACTTAAAAAATATTGAAGTTCAAATTTGGATCAAGTCTATACAAATTATATATGTTGATAAGTTAAAAAATAAAGTCATTCAGAACTCTGTCAAATGCATACAGACTGAGTTAGTACAAAGTGAAGACAGTAATCTTTCAATTTTTTTATTTTATATTAATTTGTAAACTAGAGTTGAAAAAATACAATTTAGTTTCATGTAGAGATAAATGGAATATTTTAACTCGTGGTAGTTTTTTTAACCTCTACCAAAAAATAAGCTCAAAATATATCCTTCCCTAATTAAAAATACTTGTGTCAATGACTTAATACTTATCGGTATAGAATAAAACCCTTTCACAAGCATACAAGGGCCACCATTGTCTGGTTGCAGCTTGCTCAACATATTCCCTCATCACATACTGCCCCATTGAGCTATGCCAAACTTTTCATAGCTCTCTAAAGCCATGGCTCAAACTTAACCATTCATCAAAACCACCAAAAGGGATGACAGAAACACAGACTGTGGTGCCTCAC
The DNA here is from genome assembly GCA_004024925.1 of Scalopus aquaticus. Taxonomy (NCBI): domain Eukaryota; kingdom Metazoa; phylum Chordata; class Mammalia; order Eulipotyphla; family Talpidae; genus Scalopus; species Scalopus aquaticus. The sequence goes on along the minus strand of PVIJ01006476.1, from coordinate 75,439 downwards.
ACTAAATTAATGACTCAATAATCCTGGGGTAGACAACCTAGATAACGAGCTGTCCCAGTTAGCCCTGAATGGAGGGGCTTTCCAGAGTGTAGCACTTTCAGTGCTAAAATCAATACAGTGCCAGGCAAATCAGAATGAATGATCTTTCTAAAAAAGACTCCAATAATTGAATTATTAAAAAGATCCCACGCAATGTTGATGGTCTGGGAACTACACTTTGAAAACCACTGCCATCACAGATTAATACTCATGATTCTAATACTGTTATACATGCTGCTCCCTCTGCCTGGAACATCATCACTGAAAATGCTTTCTTTCAATTTATTTTTAAGTGTTATAAAATGAAAATATCTATCTCCTTGTCTCCTTTGAAGAAAATGAATTGTTACCAGAATCTGAAATTAGTTCTAAGAGTTACTGAAGAGTCTGTAAAGAAAATTCTTGAAGGTGACAAGAAACTGATTTTAAAAATACTTTGCAGATTAACAGGATTAATTAGTAATTAGTTTTAAACCATTTATGTAAAAATTAATTATCTACATTGTTATACATGTTTTCCTTGTAAGAAGAAAGACTCAGAACTAGATTTAGAACTAGAATATATGAGGTTCTAAGAAAAGTCAGGCTGTCCCTGGAGGAATAAAGCAGAAAGAAATGGATTTAAAGCATTTATAAAGTGCTACTGAAGCACGCTACTTTCTTATACAATACATGTAATAAATAGTTTATATTACGTAAAATATTATTCATCACTTAGTATTTACTTTGTATTAGAATGGATTTAAGAAAATGTACCAAAATGATATTGAAACTATGTATTATTCTAGCACCCTCCCAAAAAAAATCAGTTAGCGTGTTCTATATAGCTTAAATATTTGTATATGCCTATACAGAGCATGCCCATATGTAATCAAATTTGAGTCCTATGGTATAAATGGTTGGTATCCTTTTGTGGTACAGACAGGTTCCATGCTTACTACGCCATTTCCTCTTTTTCCTCACACAAGAAGACTACGTTTCCCAGCCTCCCCTGAAATTAAATAGAAGACCTTATGACTTATTTCTTGCCAGTGGAATGTGAACAAATGTAACAGACGCCACTTGCAGGCCTAGTCCTTTAAAACATCCCCCACAATCCTCCTGTCAACTCCACTTTCTGCAGTGGCCTTTGGAAGCCAGAGCCTAACTCTGAATACTGAATCACAGTATTGAATGCAAAAAGGTAAAACACAAAAACTTTCAGGAAAAATAGTTCTTAGACTCAACCCCAAAAGTATAATCCACAAAAAGAAAATTTAATAAACTGGGCCTCATCAACAGGAAAAAGTCTGCTCTGCAAATGACCCTGTTAAGAAGATAATGACAAGCTACAGATTGAGAGAAAATATTGCAAACCATATATCCAACAAAAATCTAGGGTGTACAATATACAAAGAAATCTTTACAATATAGGCAAAGTCCATTACAAAATAAGCAAAGAACATTTCACAAAAGAGGAGATAAAGATGACAAATAAGCACATGAAAATATGGCCAATATCATTTCCTTTATGAAAATATAAAAAGAAAAAAGAAAAATCATTGCATATTTACCAGAATGGTTTTTAAAAAGAAAGAGAAAACACTAAATACTGACAAAGATGCTGAGCAAATGGATTAAGCATAAATCGTTGGTGTGACAATAAAACGGTGTTGTCACTATGGAAAAGTAGAGCAATTTCTTGTAAAAACTACATGTGCAAACACCATATGACCACATCAATTGCATTCCTGGATACTGACCCCAGAAAAATATATTCTGTTCACATTACCAAAAAAACTGTACATAAATGTTCATTGCAACTTTGCTAATAACAGCCCCAAAGAGAGAAATCCAGATGTCTGTCCTTCAATGAATGAGTGGTTAAACAAAAGGAAATACATAACAAGAAGTAAACTATTCAGCAATAAAAAGGATCAAACTACTTAAATGAATCTTTAGAAAATGATAGAATGAAAAAGCCAACTCAGTGGATTACATAATGTATGGTTTCATTTATATAACTCTCATGAATTAAGAAAATTTTAGGTATCTAGCACAGACTAGTAGTTGCCAGGTGTTAAGAACAAGGAGTCTGGGGAATAGAGGAAGGATGGTGGATGTGGTTAAAAAGGAAGAAATCATGTATCATTGTAGTGACAGTACTGCCATGGCAGTATCCTTATACTGTTATTGTACACTATAAGATATTACCACTGGGGAAAATTGAGTAAATAATAGAGGTTCTCTCTGTATTATTTTATACAACCACATGTGAATTGACACTTACATAACAATAAAAAGTTTAATTAAAATAATAGTTTATAATTAAGTTTTCTAATTTTTATGACTCTGGGCGATAAAAATTTATTTTTGGTTATTTAAAGTGCTTTTATAATAACCATTGCTCATTTTTCTATTAAACCCACAAATCTTATCGTAGACTCTAATTTATCTGCTTGCCTACTATTGTGTTCACTAAACTGAACTTCAAATTGTCTCTTTAATGTACTGACAATATTTTTCAAATTCTTACATTCTATTACATACTTTGTTTTTGCATATAAATAACATAATTTCAACAGCCTTATAAAGAATATATTTATATACTATACAGTATACCTGTTTAAATGGATTTAGTGATTTATAGCATACTTAGAGTTGTGCAACCATCAGAACCCATATTCAGTAACTTTTCATCATCTTTAAGTTAACTGCATTACTCTGTATTTTAGATTTTCTCTCCTGAGTCTGTAATGTCTCTTGGTCTAAAGTAATAGATATGTCTATGCATCATTATCCCTACCTCTTCTAAATTCTCTTATCATTTCCTAATTCATAATGTTCCACTTCATTTTAGACTAACCAGTATTATTTCTATTAAAAACAAACAACAAAAAAAAAATGAAAAAACCACTGCAGCAGATCCTCTTCAAGACAGCAAGATCTCATGTAAAACTAATCTTGCATATAGTCTTTGCTCAAACAAATGGACAGGTCTGAGTGCAATTCAGTTAATCAAAATGGTAAAGTCCATCTACTGTCAATGTACCATAGACAAAAATAACTGGAACCTAAACAAAGTATGTGAAAGTATAAACCTTCACCTTTCTCACCAAAGAAACCAACCAACAAACAAAAAAAAGTGCTCCTGAAGAACCATCAACAAGAACTGGATTATAAAGTCAGTTGAGGTTATTCACAAATAAATCATTAAAAAACAAATATATTTGGGGTTAGGGGAAAAAAGAACAAACAGATTCACTTAAATCTAAAAAAAGAGACAGTCTATAGGGCCTTCCTTGTGGCATAAGGGATTAAGTAACAGCACTATGAAGCTAGCCAGAGCCCTGCAACACGAGTTCAATCCCCAGCCAGGGAGCTTCCCACATAGCCCAGCAGACCTCTCTTGTCTCATCCCCTGCTCCCCTCAGCAGTGTATTTCAGTCAATCTGCCTGTTCTGCTCTCCACTCTGTCTCTTGTGAATCCTCTCATCTCCCCACACATAACTTACACTTCAGCTTGTATGCATACACAAATAAACCTTTTTTTAAAAAAAGTCTATAAGTCAAACTTTCTTAACCAGAATCTCCTATTGTTAATATGACTTCAGGCAAGGTCAGTCTAGTAAATCATATGGGCACATACATTTTATTGTTGATACTATTATATATACACGTATGTGTGTGCGCATATATATATATATATATATATATACATATACATATATATATATATTGCTACCACTGTGGAAAATATATTTTACATCTCATATTTTCCAGATATTGAATATTGATTCGATTTCTAATCACTTTATAAATTCTCTTATTACTTTTATTCATTTTTTAGTTGATCCTCCCCACATTTTTTGAAATTCTAAAATGTTTTACTTTAATTCAATATTTACAGTATACCATAGTTTCGTCTTAATATACTCTGATAAGTTCATCATATATAGGAAAACGTTATATTTTCTTTTTTTATATGTAGCACATATAACATTATTGTCAAGTATAAAACAATGATCACTACAATAAGTCTAGTTAACAATCTTACACACACATAGAACAAATATTTTTTCTTGTGACAAATATATTTATGTCTACACTTTTAGTAACTTTCAAACATGCAACGCAGTATTAGTAACTATAGTCACCAGGCTGTAAATGATATCCCTACAGCTTATTTATTTTATTACTGGATATTTGTATCTTTTGACCTCCTTAACCTATTTTGCCCACGCCAAACCCCCACCTCTGGCAACTATCCCTCTGTTCTCCATATCTTTGCATGTAGGCTTTTGTTCTTCTATTTTTGGATTCCATTAATAAGTGAGATCATCCAGTCTTTATTACTCTCTGACTTATTCCACAGAGCATAATCCCCCCAAGTTCTGTCCATGTTTTCCTAAATGGCAAGATATCATTTTTTTTCAGCACTGGTACAAGCATTAAGGTTAGAGAATTATAGTAGAATAGTATACAATCATCTAATACTAGTATGTAATCTATACAGTAAACTGTTCACATAAAGCAGTATGATGTGGTATCCTATACAGAAACTGACCTTAATTGGTACTATTGTGGGACTTAGGTTTATTTGAAGAAAAACAACTCACAATATTTTATTAAAATACATTTAATCTATAACCTCTTTTTCATTATACTTAAAACATTACACTTAAATAAAAGTAAAATCAGTTTTAAAATACTAAGGTATAACCCATTATAAGAAATTTTCTATATCATCTTTACTGGCTAAAATGAAGTCTGCATGCAATAGAATATGAGGATTTCTAATGGATTTGGAAAATGGAAATGTAAAGCACTGGGACAAGAAAGGCAGAGATACAGATTAGAGTGACTATAGGAATCAAAGTGATTACGATGTTTAGTACATTATTTTATATGTTTCACATCTTACATATGCTAATAAGGTAGATCCCTTTTCTGTTACCTTTAATGTGGAAGGCAGTTAACATTTATATTTCACTTGATATCATTTTCAATTAACAAAGTTAAAATATATTTTCTCTACCATCCTTTAAATGGTCAACAAAAACCATAGCTTGAGGATTGCTGAGTTTGGGGTATACATCTTAGTTTTGGTTCTATATTATTTTTAAATCCTAAATACCTTTTTTCCCAAAACAAACCTAACTAATAATCTCCTCCCACTTTCATTCACAAAAAGCCACAATGAATATGCATTTGCCCCTAGAAGAAAGAGATGATTTTTTTAATTGACTGTGTGCCTGACATTTAAAATAGAGCTGCTATCCCTAAAGTAAACTCATTTCCCAAGTAGAATAGCTTTTACTTCCTCAGTTAAGATTTTTAGAATAAGAATTGTTGAGAAATAGGTGTGTAACATCTAACCTCTTTGCATTATAACATTTTTCAAATTTCCAACTAGTATGCCCTTTTTTTCTTCCACCACACCACCTTATATTCCCTTGACCCTACCTGTTCCCCACCACACTCAGTCTCAGAAGACTCCATTCATTAGTGTCTGCTAGTTTTTATAAGTATTTTGCTATGTTGAATCATAAACTTTGCAAATGTCCAATATCTATCTTTGTGAGTTTGACTTGTTTAGTATACCTAATTCCCTCATCAACTCCTTCCATTTTACTGTAAATGGCAATATTTTGTTTTTCCTTAATACTGAATAACATTCCATTGAGTGAATATACTTTTTTCCTAATCTAATCTTTATCACTGGACACGGAAGTTATTTTCATGTCCAAGTTATTGTAAATAATGCTGAAATAAACACTGTAGAGTGTTTTTTTATTATATTCTTTGGATGGATGACCAAGCATGGCATTGCTGGATCATACTGTATTCCCACTTTCAGTTTTTTGAAGACAAGTCATACTATATTTCCATTTTTAGTTAGGGTACTTTTTTTAAGCTGTCCTTAATGATTGCATCATTCACAGTACCACCAGTCGTTTAATAGGGTTCCTTTTACACTGCATCCCTTCCAGCCATTGTTTCTGAGGTTCTTTATTGTATGTGCCATTCTTACTGGTGTGATATGATAGCTCATTGGGTTTTAACCTGTGTCTCTCTAATTGGAAGCGATTCTGAATTTTTTTTCTTATATCTACCGACATTCCGTGTCTCTTTGATAAACTGTTTGTACAGATCTACTGCCCATTAATTAATTGGATTTTTGATTGTTGAATTTTGTGTTTTCTGAACTCTTTATCAGTTATACAATGCATATTTTCTCTTATTCAGTAGAATGTCTTATTAATCTACCTATAGTTTCTTTTACTCTGTGAAAGTTTAATTTTAGGTAATCCCAATTGTCTATTTTTGCTTTTATGTCCCTTGCCTTAGGCATCAAATTTCAAAAAATATTTTCCACTGTTGGTGGGAATATAAGCTGGAGCACCCTTTATGAAAAACAGTACAGCGGTTACTTTAAAAATTAAAAAATGTAGGGCCTCCCTGGTGGTGCAGCGGTTAAGCGCTGCGCAGTGGAGCTGTCGGCAGCAAGTTCGACAACCAGCTGGGGAGATTCCCACATGGCACGGAGGACCTCTCCTGCCTTGCCCGCTGCTCCCCTCAGCAATGTATTTCTGTCAATCTGCCTGATGTGCTCCCCACTCTGTCTCTTGGTGAACCCTCTCGCCACCCCACACCTCTGGTCTGCACCCCAGCTTGTATGCAAAAATAAATAAATCTTTCCAAAAAAATTAAAAATATATCTCCCATATGAACCCAGCAATCCCACCTTAGGTATCTACCCAAAGAACACAAAAACACTATTTTAAAGGGAAAGTTACACTCCCATATTCACAGGAGCTCTATTTATAATAGCCAAAATATGGAAGCAACCCAAATGCCCAAAACTGGATGAATGGATAAGATGCAGTATTTATACACAATGGAATACTACTCAGCAATTAAAAAAGACAAATTCATGCCATTTGATGCAACATGGATAGAGCTGGGAGGAATATGGTAAGCAAAATAAGTCAAAAGGAGTAAGACAAATACAGGATGGTGTCATTTAAATATGGGATATAGTGAAACTAAATAAAGGAATAGATAAAACCAAACTTAAAAACTACCCCTGGAAATGTGATTACAGTACTGAGGAATCCAAGGGATGAGGGGAGTTTGAGTGAGCAAGGCGGGGCAGGAGTACAATGGAATAGGGTTGTGGGTCACAGGTGTTCTGGTAATGGACAAAGTGTGGCAATAGCACTTGAAGTAGGGATCCTATACTCCCAAAATACAATCAATGATATAAATCAACATCATCTCAATATAAAAATCAATTAATTAAAGTAAGCTACTATGAGATTATGCTTCTTACTACCCCAAATCAGTTTTTTTTTTTTAATCCACGAAAGTTTCTGGTCACTGTTAGAACTCATTACATTGTTAACTTTATACTTTGTAATTTACATGTCATTCCAAGGTGTTGTTTTGACTATTTTCCCAAAGTGCTTAATTTTGGGGAAATATTTTTTTAAATATAAATGGAAACTGTTTGTTTTTTTTAGGATGGTTGATAAATTAGAAAATTTTTACCAGGAGTAAATAAATGAACGGACAAATCAACCCTGATAATTGAGAACATTCAGCTGTTTTGGAGGGTTCAACGGTAGGGAGGTATAGGTGTTTTCAATATTATAATTTCAGGCTCCTCATCTATGAGACACAGATGATCTGACTGGGTTTTCCCCACCTTTTTAAGCTTTACCTGTTCTATATCAGGAGCCTCAGGTTCAAGCTTTTACGTACTTCCACTTCTACAGTTCTCCAAGTGCACAATCTCTTCTGTGTACAGTGCAGTGCCAGGGCTCCAATATTCCCAGGAAGGGTATGTATTCCTTAGTCAATAACTGTAGAGGGGCTCCATAGAACATCCCTGCCTCCATGAGTTATACTACCCCAGTATATCACTACAATTAAACTTTTCCTACCTGTTTTTGCCAAACTATTGCTCCTAGTATATGCTGTCATCATCTGTTTATCTTTTAAGCTGATTTTGCTTCAACTTTGTTATAAATATATGGAGAAGAGCCCAATGCATTTACTATGCCACCATCTTCCTAAACAATGATTTCATTCTTTTTTAAGGCTTAATAGTAGACCATTGTATATATACACCATTTTATTTTTGGCTTATAGCCAATGGAAATTTATTTCTCACCATTTTGAAAACTGGGAATTCCAAGATCAAAGCACTGGCTGATTCAGTAGGTCGCTGATTCATAGACGGCGCTTGTAGCGGCATTACAATTGTAGCACCAATTGTAGTCATTAGGAAGAGATGGGGCCGTTCCCCTATGATTCAGGCAGACGTGTCAAGGAGGAGCCCTGGAGCCCTCGGTGGCTTTTTCCTGTGGTCTTTCCTGCACCCCGCCAAATAGTCCTTTGCCGCCATGCTCTCTCTGCTGCTGCTGCTGCTCTTATAAACCCAGTCTCTAGCTCAGATGTGCCCATTTACGCACGCCCACATTCTACTCCAGGTGCTGCCATCAGGCACGCATGTAAGCCCACAGGGGTCTCTCATTGGTGGGAGGGCAGAAAATCCTGATCATTCTTTCATTTACCCTACAACACTCTTAGTTGTGTCATCACGAAGGGGCATGGGAGCTCCCTGGATCTCTTGTATCTATTTTTATTTTGTTATGGAAGTATCACTGGTTTACATTGTTGTTTGTATTTTGAAAGCATATGATCTCCCCCTTCTGGTGTTGTTACTGTAGCATAACCGCCACCAAAGCATCCATAGTCTACCACCATAGTCCATTGTGCTCCCTCCCCACTTACTGCTTGTTTGTCTCCCTCCTCCTCTGAATGCCTCAGTTCTATACTAGGTATAAAAGGTTAGTTTTTGAGTTGGCCTTATCTGATCTTTTGTTACTTTTCTCTATATTCCACATAAAAAATGACACCATTTGGTATGTCTTTCTCTTTCTGACTTATTTTGCTTAGCCTTATCCCTTCCAGCTCCATCCATTTCATCTCAAATGGCATAAGTTAATCTTTTTGATTGCTAAGTAGTAGTCCATTATGTATATACACCCCATATTCTGGATATAGTCATCTTTTTTTGAGCACTTAGATTGTTCCTATACCTTAGCTACTGAAAATAGAATTACAATGACTATGGAAACACAACTTTCCTTTAGAATTAGTGTTTTTATGTTCCTGGGATATATATCTAGGAGTAGATTGCTGGGTCATATGTTAGATCCATTTTTTAATCTTTTGAGAACACTCCATACAAATTTCCAAAGGAACTGGACCAATCTACATTCCCACCAATGTAAGAGAGTTCCTTTTTCTCCACATCCTTGTCAGCACTTACTGTTTTTGGTCTTTTTGATATGGGCCTTCTCTAAAAGAAGTAAAGTGCTATCCCACTGTAGTTTTGATTTGCATTTTGCCAATGTTAAGTAATGATAAACATTTTTTCATTTACCTATTGGCCATCTGTATGGCTTCCTTTCACAATTGTCTATTTAGCTTTTCTGTCCAAGTTTTGATTTTTGATTGAGTTTTCTTTTTGTTAACTTTTATGTATTCTTTGTAGATGCTAGATATCAGCCCACTGACATGTATGGTGTGTGAATATTTTCTCCAGTTCAGTGGGGTGTCTTTGTTTTGGTTATGGTTTCTTTCATATGCAGAAGCTTTTTAGTTTAATGTAGTCCTAATTGTTTATATTTTCTTTTGTTTTCCTTGCTTACAATTTCTTTATCAATTCATACATTGATGGACACCTAGATTGTTTCCATACCCTGGCTACTATCACAGTGCTCAATGAACATCATTTTGAATTATCATTTACATTTTTTTCAAATAATTACCCAGACGTTGAATTTTTGAATGAGAGTTCTTTTAATTGTTGAGGAAGCTCCATACAGTTTTTCACACTGGCTGCACCAATTTACATTCCCATCAACAGTCTATAAAGGTTCCCATTTCTTCTCATCCTTGCTAACACTTACTAGTTCTTGCCTTTTGGATAGTGACTATTCTAATAGGTGTAAGGTGATATTTCATTGTGGTTTTTGATTTGCATTTCCACAGTGATGAATGATGATGAGTATCTTTTCAAGTAGCCGGACGTCTATATGTCCTTTTGGAAAAAAATGTTTATACACATCGTCTTCTCATTTAATTGTATTGTTTAGGTTTTCAGGTAAACGCAAATCAAACTGCAATGAGACACCATCTTACACAGAGAGAAAGGCACATATTAAAAAAATTAGCAACAACAAATGTTGGCAAGGATGTGGACAATAAGGAACTCTCTTATACTACTGGGGAATGCAAATTGGTCCAACCACTATAGAAAGCTGTGTGGCAGTTCCTCAAACTACTAAAAATGGAGCTTCCATATGACCCAGAAATTCCACTCTTAGAAATCTACCCAAAGGACACAAAAACATTAATCCAAAAGGATACCTGTACCCCTATGTTCACTGCAGCACTGTTTACAACAGGTAAGATATGGAAACAAGCAGATGCCTGAAAATAGATGACTGGATCAGGAAGATGCAGTATATATACACAATGGAATACTACTCAACAATCAAAAATAATAAGCTCATGCCATTCACAGCAACATGGATGGAGCTGGAAGGGATTATGCTCAGTGAACTAAGCCAAAAGAAAAATATCAAATGGTTTTATTTATAGGAGAAATCCAGGAGAACCAAATAAGTGATCAGGGCAAAAAATTATAATAAATAAAAAAAATTAACAGGCAACTATAAATCAGAGACATTCTGCAGAGGAGGGTAGAGGGGCCTGGACAAGGGAGGGAAGAGTACAAGGGACTATCACGATGGGGCACGGGTGAATTCATGGTGGGAATTTCATTGGGACGACACCTGAGAGGAGAAAGCATTCGTTGCACAAAAATAAGAATTATGTAAATTTTAAAATCACATTGTTTAGATTTCTTCCATTGAGTTATGTGAGTTCTTTATATATTTTGGGTATTAACCCTTATAAGATACATGGTTTGCAAATACCTTCTCTTTGTTAATAGGTTGCCTTTTTATTTAGTTAATTTCCTTTGCTGTGCACATTTTTTGACTTTATATATTCCCACTTGCTTATTGTGGGGTTTGTTGCTTTTTATTTTATTTATTTATTTTTGGTTTTTCTTTCTTGTCTTTGCTTTTGAAGTCAAACACAAAATCACCCCAATACTGATATCAAGGAAATTAATACCTGTGTTACTTTACAGGGAATTTTATGTGTTTTATTTAAGTTTTTAACCCATTTTAGTTAATTTTCATGTACTGTGCAATATAGTGATTCAATTTCATTCTTTTGAAAGTAGCTTTCCAGTTTACCCATCACTATTTATCCCATTACTATTTATTTATTTATGTCCTTCCCCCATTGTATATTATTTACTTCTTTGTTGTAAATAAATTAACCATATCTGGGTGATTATTTCTGAACTTTCTACTCTGTTTCACTGATTTATATCTGTTTCTATGCCAATAACATACTGTTTTAATTACTATATCTTTGAAATACTGTTTGAAATCAGAGAATATGCATCCAGCTTTTATCTTCTCTCTCAAAATTACCTATCCACAGTTTTTTGTGGTTCCATGCAAATATTTAGTATTTGTTTCCTTTGTTTGAAAAATGCCATTTGAATTTCGATAGTAATTGCACTGACTCTGTAAACTGTTTTGGATAGTATAAACATCTTTACAATACTAATTCTTCCAATCTATGAGCATGGAATTACTTTCCATTAATTTGGGTTTTCCTCTTATTTTCAGTATACAGATCTCTCATCTCTTTATTTCTAGGTATTTCATTACCTTTGGTGCAGTTGTAAATGACATCGTGTTCTCATTTCCTCTTTCTGGAAGTTCATTAACAGTGTATAGAAATGCAACAGGATTTTTCATATTGATTTTGTGCACTTCACTTTTAACTTAATTTGCTTACTAATTCTAACAGGTGTGTTTGTTTGTTTTGCTTTAGTAGTCCTTAGAATTTTCTCTATACGTCATTTGCAAATGGTGACAATTTTACTTCTTCCTTTACATTTTGGATGCTTTATTTTTTTTATTGCCTAAATTCTCTGGCTAGAGGTTTTTTGAATAAAATCTGTGAGACTGGGCATCTTCTGGTATTTTCTGTTAATTTAATGCTATTAAACAGGATGTCTCCACATTTGCTGAAAATCATTACATTAAGCATTATTTCCTCTGTATAATTCTCAGACACATTTTAGAGACTTACTCAACCTCTCCAAAACAAATATTGTATTGCCGACACTGAACATTATTACTAAGTTAGAAGCACAATTCTACTATCATATCTGCAAAAAAATATATGATTTCAGGTATTTTATATTAAATCTCACATATAAAGAAAAAGAATTTTGTAAACATGCAGTACATATATATGTAGCTAATTTTTTAATTTTCTTTTTTTAATGTTTTTACTGTTATTACTTATGTCTTTTATATTATTGTGTATTCCCTGTAGGTTTCCCACCACCAATTCACCCATGCACCATCACCATAGTCCCTTGTGCTCTTTCTCCCCCATTTTGAGCCCTTATCCTCCCCCTCCTCACTGAATGTCTCTCTCTTATTTGGTTCCCTTATATTCCTGCTATTCTTTATATTCCCTTATATTCCTGCTATGAGTGAAACCATTTGATATTTTTCTTTTTCCTCTGGCTTATTTCGCTGAGCATGATCCCTTCTGGTTCCATCCACGTTGCTGCAAATTGCATGTGTTTATCTTTTTTGAATGCTGAATAATATCCCATTGTGTATATGTACCACATCATCTTGATCCAGTCATCTATTTTTGGGCATCTGGGTTGTTTCCATGTCTTTGCTATTGTGAGCAGTGCTGCAATAAACATAGCGGTCCATGTATCCTTTTGGATTAATGTTTTTATGTCCTTTGGGTAGATTTGTAGCTTATTTTTAATAAGAGGGGGAATTATAATCACATATTGTAGTCAATGTCATAAATTATGCCTTAGTTTTTGTGCATTACACTTTGATATTTTTTCCTGCCTTCACTTTACATAGGTACAAAAAGCCACGTTTAAAAATTTGAATCATTTTTTAATCAAATAATGTCCTTTTTATCTTGAAAAATATCCTTCAGGTATTATGTAAGGATTAGAATTTAAAGGAAATCATGAGACAACTTGATTACTAGCCACGTAACCACAGAGATTCTTGTCACAGCCTTTTAAAAGAAACAATAATTTATCCAGTTTTCAACTATTGCCAAACTTCTCTGTAATCTAGGTTTACTAGAATTTCTTCAGTAACTTTCCTTGTTCTTCCCATCTTAAAATCAAATAACTGTTTGAGAATATTCTAATTAAGATTTTGGGAGAGAAAAATTATAATAGCAAGAGTGAAGTTTCTGAGATATTTCACAACAATATTTCAATTGTTTCATGTTTTGAATTATAAAATTGACATAAATAATAGTATTTGCTTACAAGCTAAAAAACAAACACCAACAGCTAGAGATTAAGCACCTATGATCCAGGGATTAAGGACTTGGTAGATACTGAAGTCCAGTTTTATTTTTGTTCAGAATTGGTACTACATATACAATTATAAACAGTGATAAAAGAGAGGTGCATGTAAGGAGGAGACACTGTTTCAATTTAAAACAAAGTAGTAAGTATGTAGTAGAAATTCAATAAATGTTGGAAAAATAAATTCAACTGTTGTATCAGGGTAAGGCAAAGGAGTAAATTCTGGCTACCTCTACAATTTTCTGTTTTAATAACTAGCACACCTGTAATTTAATCCTGTTTACCCTAGCCATTTCTACCCCTACTGACTCTCAAATGTGTTCTTGAAATAATACCTGTTAATCAAAAAATAAAGAGGACGTAAAAAAGCAAGATCATAAGAATGTTTTTTCAGTTTCACTCTTAAAATACATGCAGAGAAAACTGTGTAAATAAAAAAGATAAATAAATTTTACAAATCAACATATTCAACTGATACAGAAAAAGGTAAGTTTCAAATGGAACAGCATCAAATTTTAAAAAGTTTCTGCACAACAAGAGAAACTATCATCAAAATGAAAAGACATTCTACTGAATAAGAAAAAAATATTTGCACATCAGATGGCTCTCAAGGGGTTATAATCCAAAATAAACATAGAATTCATAAAACTCGGGGCCTCCCTGGTGGCTCAGGGGTTAAAGTCTCAGCGCTATCAAGCTATAGCGAGTCATTGTATGTGGGTTCGATCCTTGGTCAGGGTGCAGCAGACCTCTCCTGTCTCGCCAGCTGCTCCCCTCAGCAGTGTATTTCAGTGAATCTACCTGTTCACTCTCTCTCTGGTAAATTCCCTGATCACCCCCACCCCCAACATCAGTGCCTCTGGCTTACACCCCAGTTCTTGTATGCATAAATAAATAAAAATAAATTTTTAGAAAAAACCTGAAATTTTAGACTATACAACCAGTGTTTACCATATGGGAAGGGGGAAGCAGGGCAGGTAAATAAGGTAAAGAGGTCAAGTGTATGGTGAAGAATAAAACTGGACTTTCATAGATAAATTTAATGTAGTGTATATATAGAGGTTGATTTTTAATGATGCACACCTGAAATTTAATATGATACAATTTTAACAAAGAAAAATCATTTTTAAAAATCTGAGTCTATTGATCATTTACTATAAAATGTATACTTATTTTATAAACTATCTCGTATAACCCTCACAATAACTAAGGTACTAATCACATTTTTCAGAGTATGACTGAAGCTCAGAGAGGTTAACTGACTTGTTCAATATCAAAAATTGACAAGTGACCAGGTGTGGATTCAATCTATGCTATGGCTTAGATTACAGAATTATCTTCACTAAGTCACAGCAATGATACCAGTTACTGAAATTAAAGTTGTGGACAAAGCAGTAAAATTAGAATTTTACTTTAACTCTCAATTAGAATCAGAAGCAAAGTGAAATCAGAAACTTTTAGGATTTAAAATCATCCTGGTAGTTCTTGGTGGACTCAATGGCAAACATCCCATCTTGGTCACCCAAGTGACCACGTTGGTCACTATCGGAAATACCTGATACAGCACTTTGTACATGGTGGATTCACCAAAAATATTTACAAAATTGAATAACTGACATGTAAGAATTAGTGTGGGCACATTAATATGTCCTTTTTCTGTTATACTAGAGCATTTGGCTAGTCTGCTTAAGTGTAATCTAACTGCCTGTATAAATGTAACATATTTGACTTAGTACTTACCATAGATTATGGCTCAGACTCTATGAAATTAACTGTCCAATGACAGAAAAATAAGAAGTTGGAATGCTGCCAAATGCCATAGCATATAAATCAAAAATTCCCTCAATATTTATGCATCACTCTTTCTAGCATACTATGCAGCACATCCTTGGATGAGCCTAGCCTAAAGGAAAAAATAATTATGCTTAAAACTTTTTTTTGTAATTGGCAGGAGTTTATTAATAATTTTTTTATAGCTCAATTGTATACCATTGTGTATATGTACTGCATCTTCTTAATCCAGTCATCTCTTGTTGACATTTAGGTTGTTTCCACAACCTAGTATTGTAAATAGTGCTGCAATGAACATAGGAGTGCACATATCCCCTCAAATTAGTATTTTTTTAATTCTTTGGATAAATGCCAAGGAGCGGAATTGCTGGATCATATTTTTAATATTTTGAGAAACCTCCATACTGTTTTCTTTTTTCTTTGATGTCAATATTTTATTCTATTTTATTTTTTTAATGTATATATTTTTATTGTTATTTATCTTTTACATTTTATATTCCCCTTGGGTAACCCACCATCAATTCACCTGTGATCCATCTATGTGGTCCCTTGTGTTCTTTTCTACTCCATTTTGTGCCCTTATCCTCCCCTCCCCCTCACCCACAACCGCTGCATGTCTCTCTCCTATTTGGTTTCCCTAAAGTCCTGTTATAAGTGAAACCATTCGATATTTTTCTCTTTTTTTCTGGCTTATTCCACTGAGTATGATCCCCTCTAATGCCACCCAAGTCGCTGCAAATTGCAAATTGCAATTCAACAAAAACAAAGCCAATAACCCAGTCAAAAAATGGGCACAAGAGCGCAAAAGGCACTTCTCCAAAGAAGAAAAGCAAATGGCCAACAGATACATGAAAATGCTCAGCATCACTTATAATCAAGGAAATGCAAATCAAAACCACAGTAAGATACGACCTCATACCTGTGAGGATGGCACATATTAAAAATATAGGCAACAACAAATGCTGGAAAGGATGTGGAGAAAAAGGAACTCTTCTACACTGCTGGTGGGATTGCGAACTGGTCCAACCACTATGGAAAGCTGTATGGCGATTCCTCAAACTGCTAAAAATGGAACTTCCATACGACCCAGCAATACCACTTTTGGGAATCTACCCAAACGACACAAAAAGACTAATTCAAAAGGATACATGCACCCATATGTTCACTGCAGCACTGTTCACAATAGCAAAGGTATGGAAGCAACCCAGATGTCCAAAAATAGATGATTGGATCAAGAAGATAAGGTACATATACACAATGGAATACTATTCATCATTCAAAGACCTAAAGGAAAAAATATATTATGCTTAAAACTTAAAGAATATTTGGCAACATTTTCTTTTAAGGTAGTCAATTTTTAGAGAACAGTTTATTACAAACTTTCCACAATTATTTTCTAGATTTGCTTACGTTTTCACATGAATAGAGTAGAATCAGACTTAAGTATCTAACTACGGAAGATGCTTACCTGGACCAAGTCCATCATGACCTATGACAATATAGTATAAATCTCCAAGGTGTACAGCTTCCAGAGAGAAGATGTCAGTCTATGTCAAACAAAAAAGAATAGTTAGATATAGAACTTGAGTTGATTTCTAACAAGACTAAAAAACCAAGATACAGTAAAAATTCACTATAGAAAAAAACTCAGTTCATGCAGTAAAATTACAAATCTATGCAAATCAAAGAAGTAAAGGAAAATCAATAATAGTATGTAGAATAATAAGATTTCAAGTACATCCTACTCCCCTCTCTTTCTAATTTTTCATCATAAAAACATAAATTTGGGAACACTCTACCAATGTATTTTAAATAATACTAATAAAATGTAATAAATTTCAAATATAATAAATGTTAACATTCATTTGAATGTAAGAAATTCCTATCTGGGCCTCCCTGGAGGCGCCACGAGTTAAGTCTCAGCACTATGAAGCTATCCACAGCCACTGCAGCACGAGTTTGATCCCCAGCCAGGGAGCTTCCCACATAGTGTAGCAGACCTCTCCTGCCTTGCCCATTGCTCCCCCCAGCAGTGTACTTCAGTGGATCCACCTGTTCTGCTCCCCACTCTGTCTCTAGTCAATCCTCTCACACACACACCCACAACTCTGGCCTAGACCCCAGTTCTTGTATGCATAAATTAATAATTTTTTTTAAAAATTCCTATCTGCCTTAGGATGGGGTATTTTTAATTTTTTTGCCTCATTCATATATGTACTCCAGTGATTTATGTATTTTGAATGTAAATAAAATTGAGGAGTCAGGCATGGGAAGAGTGGGCAGTCTTGTTGTGTACCTGACCTTAGAGGGAAATCTTTAAGCTCGTCACCATTGAGTACGATGTTAGCTGTGTGGTTGTCATACATGACCTTTATTGTATTCAACATAGTTTTGGAAGTCCTAGCTAGAGCTATTATGCAAGAGAAAGATAAAAAAGAATCAAGATTGAAAGAGAAGTAAAACTATCACTATTTGCAAATGACATCATAATATACATAGTAAACCCTAAATACTCCACTATAAAAACTGTTAGAAACAATAAATCAGTAAAGTGGCAGACTACAAAATCAACATACAAAAATCTGTTGCAGTCCTTTATGCAAATAATGAACTAGAAAAATGGAAATCAAGAAAACGATTCCATTTATAAAAGCATCAAAAAGTATTAAAGACCCAGGAATAGACCCAAGAAAAAAGTGAAGGACCTGTTCAATCAACACTAAAAGACATCGTACCATCTCACACCTGTGAGGATGGTACACATTAAAAATACAGGCAACAACAAATGCTGGAAAGGATGTGGAGAAAAAGGAACTCTTCTACACTGCTGGTGGGAATGTGAACTGGTCCAACCACTATGGAAAGCTGTATGGCGATTCCTCAAATTGCTGAACACGGAGCTTCCATACGACCCAGCAATACCACTTTTGGGAATTTACCCAAAGGACACAAAAACACTAATCCTAAAGGATACATGCACCTGTATGTTCATTGTGGCACTGTTCACAATAGCAAAGGCATGGAAGCAACTCAGATGTCCAAAAGTAGATGACTGGATCAAGAAGATGTGGCACATATACACAACGGAATACTATTCAGCATTCAAAGAAGATAAACACATGCAATTTGCAGCGACATGGATGGAATTAGAGGGGATCATACTCAGTGAAATCAGCCAGAAAGAAAGAGAAAAATATCGAATGGTTTCACTTATAACAGGACTATAAGGAAACCAAATAGGAGAGAGACAATCAGCGGGGGCGGGGGGGGTGCGGGAAGAGACGCAGGGAGGGAAGGAAAAGGGCACAAAATGGAATAGAAAAGAACACAAGGGACCATGGAGATGGATCACAGGTGAATTAGTGGTGGGCTACCCAAGGGGAATACAAAATGTAAAAGACATAAGTAACAATAAAAATATATATTAAAAAAAAAACTAAAAGACATTGTTAAAACAAATAGAAGACACAAGAAAATGGAAAGATGTCATGGATTGGAAGTTAACATTGTTAAAATGTCCATCTTACCTAAAGAAATTTATAGATTCAAAGAAATCCCTAGCAAAGTTTCAATAAAATTCTTCAAAGAACTAGAGTAAACATCATTGAAATGTATACAAACCACAGAAGACCTCAAATAGCCAAAATAATATTGACAAGAGGAAGGGGAATAGATGTCACACTTCCAGACTTCAAACTCTATTATAAGGTCATAGTAACCAAAGTAGGATGGTATTGGGAGAAAAACACATACACAGGCCAATGGAATAGAACTGAAAATGCAGAAATAAACCCACTTTTATTATGGACAGTTAATGTATTACAAAAGAACCAAGTGTATAGAATGCAGGAATTATACTCTATGGACAGTCACATGCAATAAAATGAAACTAGACCACTCTCTCATACTATACACAAAAATCAATTCAAAATGGTTTAAATACTTGCATATAAGACCATGATCTATTAAATACATGGAAGAAAGCATAGGCAAAACACTCCACAACATGTGCTCTAGGGATATTTCTGGAGACTCAAACAGCAAGGAAAATGGAAGCAAAAATAAGCAAATGGGACTATATCAAACTAAAAAGCTTCTTCACAGTGAAGAAAACTATCAATAAAACAAGAAATTATCCTAGTTAATAGAAGAAAATATTTGCACATACTACATCTAACAAGGGGCTAATAACCAAGTTCTATAAAGAACTCGTATAACTCAATAAAAAGAGAACAAACAACCCAATCAAAACATGGACAGAAGAGCTCAACATTTCTCTAAAAAAGACATAAAATGACCTACAGGTACATGAAAAAAAAATTTCAAATCACATATTATTAAAGTCCAAACTATTAACAGAAAGCACCTCACTCCTATAAAAAGTGTTTATATCAAAAAAAAAAACAGGAAAATATATACACATTTATATTAAGCCTATAAATGAGACATAGCCTGAAAAAGGTTAAGGGGTCCTAGGATATCTAACCAAGCTCATTGGTGAAGATCTTTCCTGAACGTAGTCCTTAAGAGTGGGTGTTTTCTCAAATGCTCAAATTTCTAGCAAAAACCACAAGGCATATAAAGAAAAGGGAAACACGTCTAAAGCAAAGGGAAAAAATGAAATTCTAGAAACCAGTGCTAAAGAAACCAATCTTTGAACTTCCTGGGGTTAAAAAAAAAAAAACCAACCTATTTTAAATATGTTCAGCAAACTAAAAGATAACACATAAAATCAATTAAAAATCAGGAAAATGATACATGAACAAAGCAAGAACATCGACAAAAAAGAAAGTAATGATAAGAAAGCACAGACAGAAATACTGGAGTTGATAAATATATTAACTGGACTGACAAATGTGTTGGATGGTTTCAACCACAGAAATGATCAAGCAAAAGAAAGAATCAGTGAACTTACCCATAGGATATTTTAAGTCATCAAAACAGGAGAAAAAAGAAATAAAAATGAAAAAAACTGAAGAAAGCCTAGGCGACATACAGGGTGCTATTATGGGAGACCAAGAGGCATACATAGAGAGAAAGAAGCAAAGAACTTATTTCAAAAAATAATGGTTGGAAAACTTACCAAATCTAAGGATAGAAATGTACATACACATATAGAAGATACAAGATAAATCTAAGAAGATCCAAACCAAGACACATTAGAGTAAAATATTCTAAATTTACAGACAAAAAGAATCTCGTGAAAGCAGAAAAAGAAAAATGACTCTTGATGTACTAGTGAACTTCTACAAGTTTATAAGTAGAACTCCTGAGCAAATGATACAATTTATCAGAAATTTCTGGATGCAGCAAAAGAAGTACTAAGAGGAAAGTTTATAGCAACACAGGCCTATCTCAGGAAACAAGAAATTTCACAAATTAGAAATTTAAGTTTGCATCAAAGGGAACTAGATAGATAAAACTAAAGGTCAGCAGACAGAAGGAAATAATAAAAATTAGAGCAGAAGTTAATGAAATAGGTTTGAAAAGACAATCTAAAAGAATAATAAAACCAAGAGCTAGGTCTTTAAAAAATTAACAATATAGATAAACCATTGGCCAAACTCACAAAGAGACAAAATGCACATTAGTAAAGTAAGTAGTTACAGAATATTCTACAGCCATAGAGAACAGTTATGTAGCAACAAATTGCACAACCTAGTAAATAAATTCTTAGAAACATACAACATTCCAAGAATGAATCAGAAAGATAAATTGAACAGAATCACCATGAGTAAGGAAACTGAAATAGTAATCAAAAGTCCCGCTAAAACAAAGGCTGATAATTGGGATTCAATACAATTACTATCAATATACCGGTGGCATTCTTCACAGAAATAGGTCCAAAAAATAAATCACAAAATTTACTTCAAACAACAAAAAACCCTGTACAGTAAAAACATTCCCAAGGGTGGGGGGGGTTGGAAATGGAGTTATCACAGCCTTGACTTCAAACTACACAGCAAATTGATAGTAATTAAAATTATTCAGTACTGAAATAAAAATAGACACACAGATCAATGTAACAGAATTAAGAATCCAGAAATAAAACCACTCATGTGGACAACTTACAATAAATGACTCAAGAGGTCATACTGGAGAAAGTCTCTTCAATAAACGGTGTTGGGAAAACTTAAAGAATGAAATTAGACTATCTTACACAATTCAAAACGTATTAAACATTTGGCTGTAAAACCTGAAAATATAAAATAAATAGAAGAAATGAAATATAGGCTATAGTCTTAGCTATAGCTAAGGCTTAGTCTTAGCTATAGGCATCAGTCTTAGGTATCTGGTATCTCTAATGACAAGTTTGTCTAATGACAGGTATGTCTAATGACAAGGGAAAGAGAAGCAAAATTAAATAAATGTGACTGCAAACTAAAAAGTTTCTTCATAGTGAAGAAAACTTGTGTCAAAATGAAAAGACATTCTGCCAATTTGGAGATATTTACACAATATACATTCTACACAAAGGGTTAATGTCCAAAATATATAAAAACTCATAACATCCAACAACCAAAAAGCAAATAACCTGATTAAAAACTGGGCAGAAGATCTGAACAGACTCTTCTCCAAGGAATACGCGTAGATGGCCAACAAGCACATGAAAAGATGTTCATCATTTCTTCTTATTGGAGAAATACAAATCAAAACAACATTGAGATATCAACTCGCACCTGTGAAAATGGCTATTCCCAAAAACCATAAAAAACTGCTAGAGAGGATGTGGAAAGAAGGGAACCTTATAGCCTATTTGTGTGAATGTAAACTGCTACAGTTATTATGGAAAGTAGTATGGTGAGTTCTCAAAAAATTAAAAATAGAAATTCCATTAAATCCAGTTATCTCATTTTTGGATATTTCCCCCCAAACTATATAAACAGTAATTCAAAGATATATATGTACCCCCATGTTTATTGTAGCACTATTTACAATAGCCAAAAGTTAGAAGCAAATTTTAAGTGACAATTCACTGATAAATGAATAAAGAAAATGTATTATGTAAATATTATGTAATACTCTTCAGTGATCACAAAAGAAATAAAATGAAATCATCATTTGTGGCAATGATGTATGGACCTAGACGGCATTATACTTGGTGGAATAACCCAGACAGAAAAAGACAAACACTGCATGATTTTACTCATATGTGATACACAGATAAACCAAACATATTAACTAAATAAATAAAAAAAAACCTTTTAGATTGTAAGACCAATTAGTGGCTACCAGAAGGGAAGGAAAAAGAGGATAGGCAAACTGGTTGAAAAGGGATTATGTTATGGTGAAGGTTAGATTTGGACTTTTAGAAGAATATTTAATGTAGTGTATTTACCAGGTAATAATTAGCAATGCACATCTAGTAACTTATATAATGTTATAATCAATGTTATTTCAATTAAAAAAAAGTAAAAATGAAAGATTTTTAAATGTAAAACAACAAATAAGATAGTAAATTTTATATGTTTTTAGCAGTTTTTAAAATAATCAGAGAATTCTTTACTTACTTGCCCTCTTAAAAAGTTGAAGGAACTCTTGGATCTAAACAGTTGTCTGGATCCTGTATCTCCCTTCTCCCCATAGACTGAAATGTAGATATTTGCTACAGTTCCAGCATTCCAAACATCACCTGTTGTCACATGTACTTCATATACTGTCACTAACAACAAAAGAAAAGTAAAATTAATATTCCAGGCATTACTCATATGATAGAAAAATTACATGTGTCTAATCAAGAGGTCCAGTTCCAGATAAGGTGGAGTTACGCAGTCCACCCAGTCTCTCCCACTGCATATATCCATAAAATCTTGTCAGAATGAATGGGCTATGTGAAGACTGAAAAGTAAATCGTAGCAGGAAGACTGGCATAGGAAGTTCCGAATTTAAAGTACCAAAAAGTGGCAGTAAGTTTGCCATTTTTCATCCTCTGATATCTTCCAGTTCAGAGCCTGTGCATCAAAAACCTGAACATACACATTAGAGGTCAGATGTAAGGAGCTCTAAATAAGACCTATTACATTGACTGAAGAAGCAAAAAAGAGAACTCAAACACACAGAAAAGATAGTCTACCAATTTTTCCATTCACTTCTCCATAATCTCATATTCCAGTAGCCACCAAGAGAAGCACACAGGAACCAACATGCTAAGGGAAAAGAATTTTCACATCTTTTCAGAGGAACTGGGCTTCAATAGGCTGGGATGAGGTTTCTATTCCTTTCTTCTGTTTTTCCTTACAATGCTGAGCCCAAAACACAGTCTGCAGACATGTATATACACAATGGAATAGTATTCAGCATTCAAAAAAGACAAACAAATGCAATTTGCAGCAACTTGGATGGATCTAAACGGGATCATGATCAGTGAAATAAGCCAGAAAGAAAGAGAAAATTATCGAATGGTTTCACTTATAACAGGAATATAGGGGAGCCAAATAAAAAGAGACATTCAGCAGGGAAGGAGGGGAGGGGAAGGGCTCAAGAGAGGGGAAGAGGGGAGCACGGAGGACTATGGTGATGGCTCCACGGGTGAACAGGTGGTGGGTAACCTATGGGGACCACACAATAATGTAAAAGATATGAATAACAAAAATAAATTAAAAATTATTAAAAAAAAAGTTATAATAATAAAAAAATAAGCAAAACTAAAGAACTAACTAATCAGCTATGACCTAAAGGAGAAGCCAGTAGAAAGCAAAGTACCAAATAAATTACAGAGAGGAAAGAAAAACTTTCAATTATTATTAACAACTGGGCTCACCCCTAAGATAAAAATGCAAAAATCTGATCCTATTTTGTATGCTAAAGACCTAAAATCCAAACTAATAAATAAACTTTCACCCAGATCCCAGAATCGCCACTGAATTGTATTGCAAATGATTTTAAAACTCAACTGACATTAGAACCACATTAAAATGGGTGGCCTGAAACTAACCAGTGGTCAAAATGCTCATTAAAACAAAAATGTAAACATTTTCCCTAGGATTTAATTAACACCCACTGTTCAGATAATATTCAAATTATCCAAGACATAATTCAAAAGTATTCACCACATGAAGAACCAGAAAAATCTCAATTCTGGTGTGAGAAAACAGTGACTACATATCAAATTAAGATGCCACCACTGCTAGAATTGGATTGTCAAAGAATTTAGAGCAACTATGATACAAATGATACTGTAAACAATCTGAGCCCTCTTAAAGTCAACAGAAAAACAGAAAGTGTCAGTAAAGATACAGGAAACTTAGAGACCAAAATGGAAATTTTGGAACTGAAAAAATACCGTAAGTAAAATTTCAAATTCAATAATATAGCTAAGAGCAAAATGAAAAGGACAAAAGAAAGCATCAGTGAACTTAAAAGCAGATAAAATAGATAATATCCACTCTAGTAACAAAGAAAAACGTTTAAAAAAAAAAAACAGCCTCAGTGACTTGTAGGGTAATAACAGAAAGTCTAAAACTCATGTAAAACAGTATCTGAAGAAGAGAAAGTGAAAATGAAAAATATTTGAATAACAATTAAAATCTCCCCAAATTTAGCAAAAAGACATACACCAACAGATTCAAAATGTTTAATAAATCACAAATATGATGAATAAAAAGTAATCATGTCCAGAAATATCATAATCAAACTTCTACGAATAAAAGACAAAGAAAATTGTGAAAGCAGTCAGAGAAAATGGATTACTATGAATTTCTTTATTAGAAATTAGATAAAGACAGAAAGTGGCACATTTTTAAAGGGATGAAAGCAAAGAACTGTCAATGCAGAAATCTATATTCAACCAAAATATCCTTCAGGATTGAAAGTGATATAAAGACATTCTTCAAAAAATGAAAACTAAGATAGTCTTTTGCTAGAAGACCTGATCTAAAAGAATTATTAAAGGAAATACTTTAGAGAAGGCAAAGGATACTACAAGGAATCTTAGAATATTAAGAATAAAGAGCAACAAAAAAAAATCCAGAGAAAAATTAATGAAATGAACATAAAATTGAGATCATGAGATTAGTCATAATCCACTTACCATGGGGCATAGCTACATTAAAGGAGGAATGATGCCAGCCACTCCCAAAGGTCCCCTGAGTTTAATGAAAACCCTATTTGTAACAAGTTACCTGTGTACCAAAAAATGAGTACTTTCTTTTTTTAAACTACAGTACAGTCAGTGCTTTAAAATGGTATTAATAGCACATATATCAACTTTCTTGGACATTGCATAGAGTAACAAGACAAACTTTCAAAATCTAAGAAGGCATTTCCTGAGATCAAAAAGGTGGTAATACTAGAGTACCTACACTGGTCAACAGTGAGATCATTACTGATTTAAAAAGGCCCTAACCTGTAGTATCTTGGTGTGCTGAACATGAATATAACCCTGAAAATTTTTTATTAGCTCTCGTTTTGAAGATATACTTCATTTTATATTTCACTGTGTAAATTTATCCAGGAGGACTGAAACAACATCCTAAATCAGCCTAGAATGATGTAATATTGCATCGCATTGCATAATACCATCATGCACACATCATCCAGAGTTGATTGCATCATTTTCTGATGCAATGCAATACTATTGCCAGGCGGCTGCTGAAGTAAGCTGACGTCAGCAGTGCACTCTATAAAGCCCTGCCGGAAAGGTTGAGCATCGAAAATATTTCAGACTTTGTGTGAGACAGTTGAAGCTACTGTTCCATAGAACTGTTATTATTTTATCCATTTAGACACAATACAGAACAGTAATGCCTCGAAAGTGCATTACTAGCGTGGACAATTTCTGCTCTATTTGTGGGAAAGTGACATTTGCCATCCAGAAGAAAAGTGTCACTTCTCAAGTGATGAAGGCTTCTCATCTTTACTTCGGATGCAAGGTTGGTGACCAAGAAACGCCTTGGGCCCCATATATATGCTGTGCTACATGTATAACACAGCTTTCACAGTGGTTCAGTGGCAAAAGACCATCAATGCCGTTTGCAGTCCCCATGGTGTGGAGAGAGCCAAATAACCACATAAAAGACTGTTCCTTCTGCTTGGTTCCTCTTCTTTCTAGCGGAATAATGAAGCAAAAGTAGTCAAGAATAGTCTACCCAAACATTCTATCTGCACTGAGACCAGTTCCACATGGTGAGGGACTTCCTATTCCAGAACCTCCAAAAGAATATTCTCTTGATACATCTGATGAGAACAAGGGTGAGCCAACCTGTTCTCCTGTGCCATCGGCATGCAGTGATCCAGAATTTCACTGTGGTGCATCATCAACCCCACACAGACTAGCACAGGAAGAACGACTGGGTTAGTGATTTGGATTTATCCAAGAAGAAGGCAGAATTGCTAGGATCAAGACTCCAACAATGGAATCTTCTAGAAGATGATGTCACAAGTACTTTAGATCGAAAGTGCCACCAGTAGTTGGAGCCTTTCTTCAAAAAGGAAAGTACTCTGGTATTCTGTTCCAATATTGAGGACCTCATGAATGCCTTAGAAATCACTCATGACCCACAAGAATGGAGACTACTTCTAGATTCTTCGAAACTTGAGTCTTAAGGCTGTGCTTTTGCACATTGGAAACCATCTTCCATCTGTTCTATTGCTGAACAGCTGTACAAGAGCCAAGCAAAGAAATCTAAGAAGTAGTCTATGACTTGATTTTTTACAGGTATTAACCATAGGCCTATTAATATTGGCATGCATTTCATGATGTTAACTTCAATTTACTGCAGATTGCAAAAGAAAAAAAAACTAGAGACAAAATTGGAGCCAAAATTATAATTTGACTGTCATATCCGTGTTGAGCACATACAAATTGATAGGAAATGACTAATTTTATTTCAGTAATATGACTTTTGTAAAAATTTGTTGCCAGTGTTATATGCTGGGATGATTTCACATTTGACTGTTACAATTGAGTCCAAGGGCCCAAAAGGGACAATAAGAAGTTAAATCTGTCCAGTGGAATTTCTATACTTCACTACACTCTCAGAAGTAGGATGTAAGAAAACTCAGGTGTGAAGACATAAAAGGAGCTAGAAATGGCCATAAGAAGCCTCAAGCCATTTATCATTAAAAATTCAAAATTAGGGCCTCCCTGATGGCAGAGCGGTTGGGTACTACTCTGTGGAGCTGTCAGCTGTGGCGATGTGAGTTTGACATCCGGCCAGGGGTATTCCCACATGGTGCGGCAGACCTCTCCTGCCTTGCCCGCTGCTCCCCTCAGCAGTGTATTTCCGCCGATATGCCTGTTCTGCTCCCCACTCTGTCTCTGGTGAACCATCTCTCTGCCCCATGCCTCTAGCGCATAACCCAGCTTGTATGTATGAATAAATAAATCACAAAAAAATTCAAAACCTTCATGGTTCACTCTCCATTCTCACACTTGTTACTGACTTTCAAAATCCCCACCTTATCAATACCTCCCTTCTCAAGGGCAGACAGTAAGAAAATATTCTAATTTATAGCACTTACAAATTCTCTAAACATATTCTTTTTTGTTTGTTTCTAAAATCACTGAGAAATACTAGGAGAAGCAGGGGAGGATTAAAAGTTGTGGAAATTGGGAAGGTTACTGAATCTCTTTATGCTTTAGTTTCCTATTCTGGAAACTAAACAAGTAATAACAGTATCTCTCATAAGGTTGTGGTGCTGACAAAATGATTATAGTGAAATAGCTAAATTGTTGAGTAAAAAAAAAAATCCCACCAACCTAGAATTCTATACCTTGCAAAATTACCTATAAAAAGTGAAGGAGTAACAGACTTTCTCAAACAAAAATCAAGGGAATGTATTCCTAGTAGAGCTGCTTTGCAGGAAACATGAAGGAATGCAATAGAAGGAAAGTCATATATTAGAAACTTAAATCTGTGTGAAGAAAGAGTATTATTGCAACACTATTTACAATAGACAAGATAGGGAAAAAAAGTCAAAGTGCTCAAAAACAGGTGAATGAATCAAGAAGATGTGGTATACTCTACTGGTTTGCCTGCTGCTCCCCTCAGCAGTATATTTCAGTAGATCTGCCTGTTCTACTCCCTACTCTGTCTCTGGCGAATCCTCTCACCCCCTTCCTGCACCTCTGCCCTATACCCCAGTTCTTGTATGCATAATAAGTAAATCTTTCTTTAAAAAAAAAGAAAATTAAAATAATAAAGGAAAAATGTGAGCTCTATGTCCACATATTTGATAACCTAGATGGAATGGACTAATTCCTTGAAAGATGCAATCTGTTAGAACTCTCACAGGAAGAAATTTCACTTTTGTAAGATGAAGAAATTGAAATCTGTTGCAAAACAATGTTAATATACTTAAGATTCCCGAAAAGAACACCTAAGGATATTTAAAACAGTAAATTTACTTTTCCTTTTCTTTTTTTTTTTTTGAGATAACATTGGTTTACAACACTGAATATGATTTAGGTGTATAGATTCACACCTCTTTAGTTGTATGTTACTATACCATACCCACGAAAGCACCAATAATCCTCTACCACAATCCACTGGGTTTCTCCCCTTTTTGTCCCCCCAATCCCACCCACACCTACTGATAGCCTCAATTCTGCAGTCAAATTTGTAGGGTTTGTTTTGTTTTAATTTTGTTTGTTATTTTGTCTTGTTTCTTTATATATCACTTATGAGTGAAATCATCCAATATTTCTCCTCACTTATTTAGCTCAGCATAATCTCCTCCAGTTCTATCATGTTACCACAAATAGCACGATTTCATGGTTTTTTTTAAACCTGAGTAGTATTCCTTTGAATATATATGTGTGTGTGTGCATGCGTATACATACATATATACATATATTACATCTTTTTTTACCCACTCATTTTAAAACAGTAAATTTAATGTTATGTTTGTTACTACATAACAATTAAAAATAAATAAGAAAGCAACATTCAGCAGGGAGGGAGGGGAGGGGGAGGGCTCAAAGGGGGGGGGAGGAGGGGAGCACGGAGGACTATGGTGATGGCTCCATGGGTGAACAGGTGGTGGTAACTTATGGGGAATACATAATAATGTAAAAGATACGAATAACAAAAATAAATATTATATTAAAAATAATAATAATAAATTAAAAAAATAAATAAATAAACATAATTTAAAATATCTCACACAGCTTGAGAGAGCCCACTAAATCTGTAGATTTCTTAGTAACCCTTGTCCTCTATAGGAAAATAATTCTATAATTATAAAACACTTTTCTCAGGTACACATAGTAATATAATGGTTAATCAGGAAAACACGTTGAGACTACTTTTACTTGTTATCAAAAATACATTAACTTTAGAAACTTAACATAGCTTATTTTAAAACCACATAGGAATCTTCAGCCTCTACAAGTATTTTGCCAAACAATGTTCCCTAAAAAAGTTAAATGTTATTATTATATACTTATGCCTTAATGTTAGAGTATTTGACATTGTTGATCTTTTTTAATCTTCAGATAATGTCTATCATGATCTTTTTCTTTAGAAAACTAAGATACCACATTTTAGTAGAAAATAGCCTGGATTGGAGCAAAATCTACTTTTATCAATTTCCCATTCAAAAATCATAGATCCTCTTCTAGTCTCATCAAAAGCAGATGTCAGTATATACAAGAGAAAAGTACTCTTGTATATTGTATAATAAGCAGTGACTGTCTAACCCTGAATAGTGTTTATTTCTCAGGCATATTTATAAATGGATTTTACATATCTCTTCTTTGGGTCACATACTTAGAAACTTATGGAGCAGCTCCATTTTCATTTCCTCATCAAGCACATAAATTTTCAAAACTAAGGTACATCTTGGTGGGAAAGGCATACACTGACTTGCCTTTCTTACTCCTGAAGTAACTTTACTGGTAATGAATTTTCTCTTGACCTTCTAGTCTTAATTTAATATGTTGACTAAGAGGCATTTGAGCTGACTGTTCTACAGGGGTAATTGATGGCAAGAGCATATTCCTGATAATAAATAGTACACAAAACAACTAAAAAATATTTAGATGCAATTGTCACACCAGAAGAGGTAACTAATGAGCAATTTCACAACCATACTTAATTTAAGGTTCTTATCAAAAAAGTAAAAAATAAATAGTTTCTTACTCATCTAGTCAATATTTGTTTATCAAGTTTCCCGTCCTTCAGCCTTTAGGCAAACAAGTTTGCTTTACATTGCCTGGCCTTGGGTATTTGTACCTGGAAAGACGGGTTCTCCTTTGTTTAAGACAGGAAATTCTCGACATATTGCGCCATCTTCTTGATCTTGTGCCAACCATCGTTGAACAGGTATATAAAACTTCTTTCCAGAATTCCTGTTCCACAATTGTATCTACAACAGTAACAATATTTATTACAAAAAATAGTTAAGACTACTTAACAAAGAGTCAAATAAAAGTTATTGCCCAAGTCTGATACTTAGCACAAAGAGGATTATTTTAGCCTTTTCTTTTTAAAAAAACATCATTGAATACTTACAAAAGCGGTATCTTCTTTTGTTGTCATTGCAAGTACAATGACATTTCTTTCTCCATTTTGAAATTTTCTATTTCTACTTTATCTATTTTGAAAGCTTAAACATGCTAATTTACTCCCAAATTTTCTAAGTGCTATCCATATTTTCCTATTTAGAAATGAAGGAAATTCAAGCAAAAACTATGTATTTGGGTAACTACCCCCTCACAGAGTAGCTGTGTTGGGAGTGGCATAGACAAGAGAGAGGTCAAAGTCCAGACAGGTTGGAGCAATGAGAAGCCTAGAGGGGATATACCCAGAAGTCATGTGTAGCCCTCATCCAAGGGCAGTCTTGTATTAACTTAGAATCAGGTTCAAAGACGGTGGGCAAGCATGCAGGGAATGCACATGCATGGGGATGAGATATCACGGATGCGTTAAATTCTGGTGCACGCTAGGGTGGAGTGACCAGGGGCTATTGTTTGGGGGGTGCTGCTGTTCCCGCTAGTCAAAGCATATTACATCTATTCTCTAGTTTCATCTCCTTTCTGTTAATTTTTACAAGAAAGGTATTGGAGCTGATCTTGCTGATCTAGCCATAATATCTGTCTGCTGTTTTCAGAGAATACTAGTTTCCTAGTATGTCCCTCATACCAAGACTTTTGTCCTTGGTGAGAGGCCTTCTGCCTGATCATACTTTTAGCTGACCAGCAAGTACTCTGGTCACTGAGACAACAGTCCCAAGAACAAGGAGGGCCAGAGATCCCACAGGTAACTATTATAACATATTATAAATCAACTTATCCTAGATTTAAACAAAGATATTAACAAATTCTGGTAGGATCACATAAATGATGTCAAAATCATCAAAAAGCATATATTATTTTTTTTTGTTTTAATAGCCAGTCTTTCATGAATAAGTTACTATCATTCTTTTAAAAGTGTCAATGAGGTGCTTCTAGTTTATCTGTTACATTCATCTCTCTATCCTTAAAATGCTTTAAATCACAGATTTTCAACATTAATATGTTGTTTATGAGATTAGGTTATTATAAAGGCATATATTTAGCTTCTAAACATAATAATTCTGTAGGTATTGGTAAAACCAGAAATTTTCATTCATAAATGTACATTAAGTGTGATTCTGATACAATCATACTTTTTGAAAAGCTCACTAAAACCCCAACAGAACTACCATTGCTTTGGATGGCTGCTTGGTGAAGCCATCACTATTTGATTTGGTTATTTTAATTAAATCCCAAGGCAGATCATTTAAGAAATACAAAATAAATCAACATATGAGTCTATATTCCCTAACTAAACTTGGAAGAATCAAGTTTAAAGTCCTAGAAGTGATGTGATTATTTTATGGGCTATGAAAATGTGTCATACCGCTAAAAATGATTCAGTTTTTTTTTTTTCAAATTCCTTCGAGTTATAGATATAATTTGGCTTACTTAAAATTTTAAATATCAACTTCTAAACTGTATTATGAGAATAAAATAGAAAATTCCCAAGCCATTAATCAGCATCTTAACTTGGCCATATGCATAAATTATATAAGGGTTTTATAATTACTTAGAATAAAACTTTGAATCAAGAACATCTTTCTTCTTCAATGGTACTCCAATACAGGTGAGATAACCCTTAGGAAAACAAGTTGTCTTACATTGAGAAATTGCTTGCCATAAAGAGAAACATAATAGAAATTTTCAGCCTGATTTTTTTTTTTTTTGTCCTTACTCATCTCTAGTATTATATAATCTTTCCAGGTCACTTAATTACTGTCTCAGCATCTAACTTCATAGCGAAAATAATACTGATTATTGTGTATCAATAAAATGAAACAGCCAAAGCATTTTCATAAATTGATTTTCATAAATTAGTTTAGATTACAAGGAAAGTAAAAGTGAAAGATATTACATGTAATCACATAGGTATCAATATGAATAACATACTTCAAAAGTTCTGTATAATGAAAGAATGAAAAAGTTCATATCAAAGTCAGACAGGAATTTTGTTTTTTAAAGATTTATTTATTTATGCATACAAGAGCTGGGGTGTAGGTGAGAGGTGTGGGGTGGTGAGAGGATTCATCAGAGACAGAACAGAGGAGCAGAACAGGCAGATCAACTGAAGTACACTGCGGAGAGGAGCAGTGGGCAAGGCAGGAGAGGTTTGCTGCGCCATGTACAGATCAAACTTGCACTGCAGTGGCTGCAGACAGCTTCATAGGCTGAGACTTAACCCGTTGCGCCTCCAGGGAGGCCCAGACAGGAATTTTGAATTTTGAAATCTAACTTGTATATTCTGCATTTTCATAAGGTTTTATTTTTTCAGAATCTTTTGTGTTCTTAATGAGAACAGGAACGTATTATTAACAACTATATATTTCTGTTAGTGAAATAAAAAAATATATTTTAGGGGATTACTTCTCCTCCATGAATTTTTTTATTAATTTTTCACATATTAAAAAACTGTAGAACCAGTTTGATAGGAATATCAGGAGTTTGACTACATATTCCTTGCTTTCTAAAAACTTGGTTAGTCAGAAATCATTTATTTTAAAATGATAGGAGGTGTAAATATGCCATACACAAAAATGGATAACAATCTGTGTGACTTACAACATTACAGATTTATATTTGTTGGCAATCATAGCAATAAGTAAAATTTTTAATACTGAACAAGTAAAAAATGTAAGCCTATTTTTATTCCTAAAAGTATTCAAGAGACATTATCTTGCTTATAATAAAAGGACTAAATTTGTGGGCTGGCATTCAAGTCTAGCTGATTATTATTCCACCGATTCAATGAATTACTTTAACAATTTCTCTGAAACAAATTAACACCCATCTATTCACCTTTTCATCACTAGTACAACTAAAAAGAAGCAATGTTAAAATCCACATTTGTGGATTTTCCAGTTTTCCAATTTCCACACATTGAAACAAATGTGTGTAAATTAAACTACACACTCTTAAGCAAACAGTAAGAAATAAGAAATTGCAAGGAAAATAAAAAATACTTTGAAAACTTTCCCCTTTGGAAAGAAAAAATACTTGGGAATGTGTATAAATTTGTTTGAGACACTAACCTCAATTAGGGATCAAATTACTATTAACAGTATATGATATGGCTGCCTTGAGTAATACACTAACTAAAAAGGGTCCAAGTTTCACACCATCAAATCACGATAGGTTTGAAATGCCTCATTCAGTTTTAATTACTGAACAGGTTTTGCAGATGATTTTGCAAAGGGTAGAGTTATGGAATATCCTTACCTCTTTACAGTGCCAGGAAGGGGAGAGTCCAGTATTGGTATGGCCAACACGAATCTTAAAGACGGTGCCAATGTCTCCAACTGTGATCTACAAAGGAAACAAGAGGCTGTCTTTCAATGTAATTTCACCTAATCCACTTAAAGACAGCTCATATTAGGACACTGATAGAAAAAACACATTTGTGATAGGAGACTTCAATACGCTACTCTCAATAATTGAGAAATCAATGACAAAACATGAATAGGGACATATTACTTTAAACAAAGAATTATACCAAATTTACAGAATAGACATCTCTAGGACCCTGCACCCAGGAAAAACAGAATATATTTTATTTCAAGTGCACATGTTACATTCTCCAGAAATGATCACTTAGTGAAACACAAAACAAATATCAATAAAATCATGAAGATTGAAATAATACCAAGTATCTTCTCAGATCAACAAGGTATAAAACTAGAAAGTAAGTAAAAAGTAGGGAAAACCTCTAAAATGTAGAAACTGAAAAACAAAAAACTAAAAGACAACTAGATCAATGAGGAAATCAAAGAAGAAATCAAAAACAATACCTTGAGACAAATGACAAATACACAAACTTCTCGAACATATGGGACACAGCAAAAAAACAGTTTTAAGAGAGAAGTACATAGCATAGCAAGCCCAAATCAAACAAGGAAGAACTCATATAAACAACCTATCCTCTCTTCTTAAGAAATTAGTAAAAGTACCAAAAAAAAAAAAATCCAAAGCCAGTTGAAGGAGATAATAAAAACAAGAGCATAAATAAATTAAATAAAAATTTGAAAGTCCAAAAATCAATAAAACAAAAAGTTGGTTCATTGAAAAAAATTAAATTGATAAACCTCTAGCTAAGGAAAAAATGGAGAACACTCAAGTAAATATGGTCAGAATTTATACGCGAACAAATTCAACAACCTAGATGAGGTGGACAGATTCTTAGAATTATAAAAACATCCAATCAAATAGGGAAGATAGAAAACATGAAAATAACAATCACAAGCAAGGAAATTGAAACAATCAAAACTCTTCCCAAAAAAAAAAAAAAAACAGAAGTCCAGGACCAGATGGCTTCACAGTGAGTTCTACCAAATTTGCAATGACAAACCTATTCTGATCAAAGTCTTTCAAAAAATTAAAAAGAAAGAATACTCTATAGCACATTATGAGGCCAACATAATGCAAATATCCAAAGCACAGATAATCAAAAAAAAGAAAACTAGAGACCATTCTCCC
Source organism: Scalopus aquaticus (assembly GCA_004024925.1). Classification (NCBI taxonomy): domain Eukaryota; kingdom Metazoa; phylum Chordata; class Mammalia; order Eulipotyphla; family Talpidae; genus Scalopus; species Scalopus aquaticus. The sequence continues at coordinate 40,127 of PVIJ01006476.1, read as the reverse complement.
TAATGAACACAGAAGCTTAAATCCCCAATGAAAATCTAAAACTCAATCCAACAATGCATTAAAAGGATTATACATCATGACCAAGTGGGATTTATAAAAAGAATAGAATGGTTCAACACCCAAAAATCAATCAATGATTTTACCACATCAACAAAAAAAGGCAAATAAAAACTTATGGTAATATCAACAGATGCTGAGAAAGCATTCGATAAGATTCAGTATCCATTTATAAAGAAAACCCTTGAAAAACTGGGGACAAATGGAACATACCCTAGGATAATTAAAGCCATACATGACAAACCCACAGCTAGTAGCATTCTCAATGGTGAAAAACTGAAATGCTTTCCACTATGATACAGTATAAGACAAGGATGTCCACTCTCACCACTACTATTCAATGTGGTACTGGAAGACCTAGTTACAGCAATAATGCAAGAAAACGACATAAAAGGCATACAAATTGGGGAAGAAGTAAAGCTATCATTATTTGCAGATGATATAATACAGACAGAGAACCCTAAAGATTCCACAGAAAAACTCATTATATCAATAATCCAGTTCAGCAAAGTGGTACACTACAAAATCAACATAACAAAAATTAGTTGTCTTCCTATTTGCAAACAATGAACTAAAAGAAGAAATTAAGAAAGCCATGTCATTTACAATCTCACCAAAGGGGGGTGGGGGGGAAATATGTCTAGGATAACTCTTAACAAGGGAGGCTAAGAATTTATACAAGGAAAATTATAAGGCTTTCTTAAGAGAAATACAAGACACAAAGAAATGGAAAGACATTCCTGCTCATGGATTGGAAGACTCGATATTGTTAAATTGGCCATTCTGGGCCTCCCTGGTGGCGCAGCAGTTGAGAGCTGCGCTGTGGAGCTCTCGGCAGCCCGCGATGCGAGTTCGATGCCGGGGAGAATCCCACATGGTGCAGCAGACTTCTCCTGCCTCGCCCGCTGCTCTCCTCCTCAGCAGTGTATTTCTGATCTGCCTGTTCTGCTCCCCACTCTGTCTCTGGTGAACCCTCTCGCAGCCCCACACCTCTGGCCTGTACCCCAGCTTGTATGTATAAATAAATCTTAAAAAAATAAATAAATTGGCCATTCTTCCCAAAGCAATCACAAATTCAATCCAATCCCAGTAAAAATCTCAATGATGTACTTAAAAGAGTAGAACAAATGTTACTGAAATTCATATGGAACCACAAAAGACCACAAATAGCCAAAGTTCTACTGACTAAAAAGGGGAAAACATTGGCATTACATTTCCAGACCTCAAATATACTATAAAGTCATGATAATTACAACAGCATGACAATGGAACAAAAACAGACACACAGACCACTAGAATAAAACTGAGAGCCTGGAAATAGAACAACAAATTTATCACTAAAGATCAAAATACATACACTAGAACAAGGAAAACTTCTTCAATATATGGTAATGTGAAAACTAGACTGTCACATGTAAAAAAAATGAAACTAGATCAACACAACATCACACCACACATGTAAATCCACATAATATGGATAAAAGACATGGATGTAAGACTGGAAACCATAAAATACTTAGAAGAAAATTAGGCAAAACACTTCATGACATAAACTTCAGAAGTATCTTTGCAGATTCATTCCCAGAAGCAAGGAAAACAAAGGAGACTATAAACAAGTGGGACTACATCAAACTGAGAAGCTTCTGCACAGTGAAAAAGACAGTAACCAAAACCAAGAGACACTCATTGAATGGCAGAAACTATTTACACACCATACATCTGACCAAGGAAACCTGCACTCCTATGCTCATTGCGGCACTATTTACAATAGCTAAGATATGGAAACAACCTCGATGCCCCAAAACAGATGAGTGGATCAAGAAGATGTGGTGTATGTATATACACAGTGGAATATTAATCAGTAATCAAAAGAGATGATCTCATGCCACTGACTGCAGCAGATTGAGCTGAAAGGGGTTATGCTAAGTGAATAATCTAGAAAGAGAAAAGTAAATACAGGATGTTGTCATTTATATATGGATTATAGAGAAAACAAAGGGTCAATGGCAAACTATTTTTTACTTTATTTTTTCAATGTTCATTTTTATATAATATTTGATTTCCCCCCTCAGGTGTAATCCTCATAAAATTCCCACCCCCAAATCACCCAAGAACTGTCACTATAGTCTCTTGTAGTCTTCCCCCCCTTTTTCACCCCTCTTCTTCCCCTCCCCTTCAGTATTTCTCAGTTCTATAGTTTGCCTTCAAATTTTTTGTCTTTCTTTTTTCCTGATCCCTCATTTGGCTCCCCTATATTCCCTCCTATAAGTGAAACCATCCGATATTGTTTTTTCCATGTGAATTATTTCACCGAGCATTACTCCTTCCAGCTCCATCCATGTTACTGTGAATGGAATGAGTTTATCTTTTTTGATTGCTGAGTAGTTTTCCACTGTGTATATAGACCACATTTTCTTGACCCAGTCGTCTGTTTTTGAGTATTTAGGTTGTTTCCATATCTTAGCTATTGTAAATAGTGCCACAATGAACATAGGAGTGCAGGATTCCTTTCAAATTAATGTTTTTGTGTCCTTTGGGTAGATTCCTAAGAGCAGAATTGCTGGGTCATACGGTATATCCATTTTTAGTAAGTTGAGGGTCCTCCACACAGCTTTCCATAGTGGTTGGACCAGTCTGCATTCCCACCAGCAATGTACAGGGTTCCTTTTTCTCCACATCCTCTGCAACATCTATTGTCATCAGTTTTTTTTAAATGTGGCCCATTCTTGCTGGTGTGAGGTGTTATCTCATTGTGGTTTTGATTTGCAATTCCCTGATTATAGTGATGTTGAGCATTTTTCCTGTGCCTGCTGGCCTTCTGCATTCCCTTTTTGGAAAAGTGTCTTTTTAGATCTTTTACCCACTTTTTGACTGGATTCTTTACTTTGTTTTTGTGGAGCTGTGTAAGCTCTTTGTAGATCTTTGATAAAAGTCCCTTATAAGTTGTGTGGAGTGCAAATATTTTCTCCCAATCTGTAGTTTGGTTCATCTTGGTTACTGTCTCTTTTGCTGTACAAAAGCTTTTTAGTTTGATGTAGTCCCAGCTGTTTATCTTTTCCTTCATTTTCTTTGCTCTGGGAGATGAGTCTTTAAAAAATGTTTCTGAGATGTATGTCATGGAGAGTCTTGCCTCTGTATTCTTCTATATAGTGTATGGTTTCAGGTCTTACATTCAGGTCTTTATTCTATTTTGAGTTGGTCTTTGTGTATGGTGTGAGGTAGTAGTCTACTTTCACTCTTTTGCTTGTAGTAGTCCAGTTTTCCTAGCACCATTTATGGAAAACACTGTCCTTGTTCCAGTGCATATTCTTTGATCCTCTCTCATAGTTTTCCATATGTCTGGGTTTATGTCTTTATGTCTGGGTTTTCAATTTTATTCCATTACTCTGTGTGTCTGTTTTTGTTCCAGTGCCTGCTGTTTTAATTATTATAGTTTGTGGTATGGTTTGAAGTTCAGGAATGTAATACTTCCATTCTTCCTTTTTTCAGTCAAAGACAAACTTTAAAATCAACACTTGAAAAATGACCATAGTTCTGAGGGATCCATAAGGGGTTGACGAGAGGTAAAGTAAGAGAGAGGGATAAGAGCAGGGGTGGGAGGTAGAACAAAATGGACTGTGATGGAGGATATGGGTGCTTTAGGGGTAATAGGACTATGAAAACCACATCTAAAAAGGGAAAATTTATATTACCAAAACAATGGTAGTTCATTAATAATAAAAGATGATTACTTTTCTGTTTTAGCTAATATTTATTATTGAAAAGACCAAAGATAACCAGAAGTAAATAACTAGATAAAATCTTATCCCTTCTCTTAATAAATGAATGGATTTTAAATGAATGCCTAGGCTTCAATCATTTACCCTTCAATAAAATTATGCTACTTAATTGAAACTGTTTTAGTTGCAAGTTTTTTTAATGTCCCTAAAATTTTACTTAAGAAACAAAAAACAAAAATGAGACTTTGAAATTAACATATATGTGTGTGTATGTATGTGTGTATATATATAATATACATTTATAACTATAGAGTGCTGATGGTTGAACAACTTTGCCAATTTACTACATGTCACATGTTGGTGAATTGTGCATTTTTAAAATGGCTAAATTAGCAAATTTTGATTTGTAGATTTTGCCATATTTAAAAAGAGAAAGGATCTATACAAAGAAATGATAAAGAAAAAGGAAAACAGAAAACAAAAGCTTAGGTAAGAACCCATGCAAGAAAACAATGTGGGGAGGGAACACAACAGATATTAGTGGTGGGCTTTGGTGCCTTAGTGGTAGGTGCACTATATCAACAACACCTGAAAGAGGGGTGGGGGGAATCCCACACTTTTAAAATACAAACAATGATGTAAACCAATATTATGTCAATAAAAATTATTTTTAATAGGAAAATTTTTTAAAATTATGAGAATGAATGATAACTATAATCAAAACCAGTATAAAATTACTAAATTTAATGTAGTTATAGATATAAATATACCCCAGGAGTCAAGCAAGAAAGGACAAGACAATAGAAAGAGCTAAAATGTAGGTAGCAGGGGTTAGGGGGAAAAAAAAGAAGCATTAAACTATTAAATGGTTTAATGCCAGAAAAATAAATGGAGTAAGAGATTAAAGGTATTCTTTACTTATTATGGAATTCAGAATAATTTAACCTGTACACTGTATGAAGTCATAAATTGATTTAAATGCTTATTTGAAACAACAAAGTAGCAAAACAATGATTAAACAGCTCAGATTATCTTGGTATAGTAACTTCTAGAACTATTTCATACACATGCAAAATAATGACATTCTTTCATTTTTGCTTTTTCTTATAGTGACTATCAATATAAGAAAGATTTTTTAAATGAAGTAACATTGGTTTATATATGAGGTGCACATCATTATAAATCAACTTCTGTATATATTACTTGAAGTTCACCACTAAAAGTCTAATTCCATCCTTCCTCATACAAGTGACCCATTTTACCCAAGTTACCAAACCGTCCTTCTCTACCAATAACCACATATCTGTTTATATAGTTTATAAAGTTTATTTTTGTTTTTAGTAAATTCATTTGTTTTGTTTCTTTATGTAACACATGAGTGAATTCATACAATTTTTGTCTTTCTCTGGCTTATTTCAAATATATATTAACCTAGGTCCATCCATGTTTTTGCAAATGGCAGGACTATGTCTTTTTCACAGCTGAGTAGTATTCCACTGTATGTGTGTGTATGTTATCCAATCATATTTCTATGAACACAACTTTTGACTACTGAATATAATGCTGAGATGAACATGGGAATACATATATCTCTTTGAAGTAGTGTTTTTTTGTGATTTTTTTGGTAAATACCCAAAAGTGAGATTACTGGTTTAAATGGAATTTTTTTTTTTATTTCTTGAGGAATTCCCATAATGTTTTTATTCCCATAATACAGTACCAGTTTACATATACCAACAGTGTGTAAGGGGTCACTTCTCTCCACATCCTCTGTAATATTTCTTGTTTCCTGTCTTTTTGATAATAGTCATTCTCTCAAGTGTGGTGTGATGAACATCTTATTATGTGCCTGTTGGCTATCTTAATGTCTTTTTTATAGATGTGTGTTTTCAGGTCATCTGCTAAATTTTTAGTTGGGCTTCTTTATTTTTTGTTATTGTTGAGTTTTATGAGTTATTTATATATTTTTCATATTAACCCCTTGTTAGATGTATGATGTGTAAATACATCCTCCCATTTAATAGGAATAATTTTCATATTTCTGGTGCTTACTTTTGTTGAGCAGTAACATTTTTTTGAATATTGACTCATATAGAAAGTATAGAAATGACAGTTCAAATTTAACTATGAATTTGATTCTAAATTGTTCAGCCTGTGTTGTGGCATATGTGGCCTCAAGTTCAGGTTGCAGTAAATCAAATACCCATGATCAGGAGGTAAATATCATGTAAATATGTAATATATTTAAAGATACAATTTTCTGACTGTGATTTTAATCTCTACCAAGTCAAAAACAATCTCTCTATACATGTAATCATTCATTCAACAAGCTTTATTAAACCTACTAAGTGCAAGGTGCTTGACTCATTTCACTCTTGCCTTTGATTATTAATCTTTCAGACTTTAACAACAAGATACTGGTCACTCCTGTTTCATTTTTGTTACTACTGTTTCTGCTTACATCTTGATGTCAATATGTCTATCAATCACATAATAACTTGATGACAACTTCTTTGCCCTCCTTTATTTAATAATATTATTTTTCCCTTTTTTGATCTTAACTTTGAAACTTAGTTGGTAAAGTCTCAGACTGAAAGGCATAAGCCCATGTACTTGATAACCACAAGTATCAAAACAATAAGTGCTAGACATTACTTTTCTCAAGTTCTTGTTCTTATTGCATTATAGTTTTAATTGTATTTAATCTGCTTGAGCAAAAACTGCCATGATTATGGTTGATTGATCTTCTATACACACATTGTGTTGTAATGCAAAGTGTCCAATTCAATAGATTGCTTCATTATAATGTACGTACTAGCTGTATCATTTAAATTAACAGGTTTTAAGTTATTTTTATTACTTACAGTAAAAATGTTTTCATTGCCATCCTGAAATTGTGCTCCATCTGTTCCATAAAGATATATGGGAGCTGAACTTCTATGTAGTCCATATAGTATAACATAAATCTGTGAGGTTGTCCCTGCATTTGGCAAATCACTGGTGATGACAGAAACTTTCCAGTTACCACCTACAGAAGCACAAATAACACATATTACAACAACCTATAAAAATGCAAGTCAGAACATCAAGTCATCATAAAGTTAAAAGAATTCAGAATAGATGTAATTTACTCTTCTCTATCTCCTGGAAAATTGCTACAACACAGGACTTAGACCTAGTTTTTAAAATATTCAAATAAAATTACTATGTAATTTAACTGTGTAACTGTAAGACTATGTCTCAGAAGAACTTACATAACGTTAGAGAAATACCATTTATCCTCTCATGCCCGAACTCTAAGTCATTATATAAATTTTCTTGTTTCTAGCATTTTGCCAAATTATTTCCATGTTTAGTTCTAATATGTAATATGTGCATTCAGAATTATACTTTTTGTGATCTTTAAGTATATACATTCATTTTCCAAAATAAAAATTGTTATAATTTATATAAGCATAAAGGTTGAAATCAAGTTAAAAAGGAATTTGCCAATGGGAACAATTTCCTCACTTCTTATAAGTATTCTAAATTGACAGATGAAGTAAGAAGGTACCACAAATGTTAAGTAACTTATACAGCATCTCTCAGCAACAACAAAAACCACTAAAAAACATGGTTGATGATGAATATAAGTGAAATTAACTAACCATTACAGCGTATGTCAGTGGTATATTACTCTCTCTGATTCAGTTTATTTTCGCCAGTTTTGTTTAGAGTAAATATTAAGAATTGATCAATAAGAAACCTAAGATAATGAAAAATTAGGTAATACACTAAAGAATATATAAAATAATAAGAGCCAATAAAAGTCACAACTATGGAATTAACATTTTATTGTTCAGACTGATTTTCTCTCTTCTAAATTTAAGTTAAAGTGCATTTCCCATCTTGAAAACAAATATCCAGTTTAAAAAATAACCTAAACTGGTTAAGGTATACAACATGATAGTTTGATTTACATATACGATAAAATAATTACCACACTAGGTTCAGTTAATAACATCTTCTCATAAAGATACAATACAAAGAGAAGGGAAAAAATAGTTTTTGAAAAAACTATTAAGATTTGCTCTCTTAATGATTTATATAGAGCAGTATTAGCTACAATCATGTTATATATCCCTAGTACTTTTCTTAAACGTGGAAGTTTTCACCTTTTACTAACTTCATTTACCTACTTCAATTTCTGCTCCCATCATCCTCCAATTCTGGTAGCCACAGGACTTCTCTCTTTTTCTGTATGAGTTTGCTTTAGTTTTAGAATATTTGTAATATACAGCATTTATCTTTCTGTTTGACTTATTTCGTTTAGTATAATGGGTTCAAGGTCTATCCTTGCTGTTACTATGGCAGGATTTCATTCTTTTTTATGGCTAATATTCCTGTGTGTGTGTGTGTGTGTGTGCGTGCACGCGTGTGTGTGTGTGTACACACGTGCACATAGCACAATTATCTGTTCATCCACTGCTGGAATGTTAGGTTATTTGCTTACTTGACTATTGTAAAAAAAAAAAGATATGAACATGAGTGTGCATATATTTTTGAGTTAGTGTTGTTTCTAGAAGAGGAATTATTGCATCATGTGGTAAATTGATTTTCCATTATTTGAGAATCTTTCACCTCACAGAGGTTATGCCAATTTACAATCCCACCAAAAGTACACAAGGGCTACCTTTTCTATGCATCCACTTGAACATTTGTTATCTCTTGTCCTTTTTATTTCATTATTGGCATCAGATGATATCTCATCGTGGTTTGATTTGACTCTCCCTAGTAACTTGGTGATAAGCAACTCCTTTTCATGTACTGTTGTGTTTTTGTATATATTCCTTAGATAATTGTCTACACAGGCCCTTTAAACCATATTTTATTGGATGTTTTGAGCTATTGAATTCAAAAGGCTTTTTAAATATATTTTGGGTATTGGCCTATTATTGGATATATGGTTTTCAAATATTTTCCCATTTTTCAGTTTATCTTTTCAGTTTACTGATAGTTTCTTTTGCTGTGCAAAGGAATTTTATTAACTTTATGTAGCCTCACTTGTTTATTTTGTTGCTTGTGCTTTAGGTTTCATATCCAAAAATAATTACTAAGACCCATATCAAGAAAATCTGTTCCCATGTCATCTTCTAGAGTTTTGTGGTTTGAAGTCTTATGTTATGTCTTTAATCCACTTTCAGTTAATTTTTTGTGAGTGATAGAATATATGAACCAGTTTCATGTAATTGTAATTGAACATGTAATTGTTCAATCATTCCAGCACTGTTATTAAAGACACTAATATTTTTATTGTTTTTTGGCTATCCTATCAAATACAGTGGACTGTGTTTGTTTGAGTTGCTGGGCTTTCAATACTGTAACACTGGTCTACATTGTTTATATTCTGGAAATATAGAATACCTGACTTCCAGCAATGTTAATAGTGCTCCCACCACCCACAGTTCACAAAATCCACTCTGATTCCTCCCAAACTGTACTTACGCCTCCCTCTCCCAATCTCAATTCCTGTTCTTTTTTTCTTTTTTAATGTGTGCCCTTCTCACTGGTGTAACGTGTTATCTCATTGTGGTTTTGATTTGCATTTCCCTAATTAGGGAAATTTCTGAAAAAGAATCTGATCAAATAAATGTTAGTAAGGTATTTGTGTTTATGAACTAGAAAATTTAACATTGTTAAAAAATCAACATTGCCAAAAGTCATGCATAAATTCAGTGCAATTGATATCAAGTTTTTAATGCCAATTTTTTTATAGAAGTTGAAAAAGCACCTCTAAAATTTATATGGAATTACAGGAAAAGAAATTCAGAGAAAGAAAGCAGGAGTTACCACACTTCCTGATTTAGAACTATACAACAATCCTATAATGATCTAAACTATGGGTCTCTAAAAATTGTCTCAATGTTAAATCTTCTAGTTCATAAACGCAAATACCTTACTAACATTTATTTGTGTCTTCCACTCCTTAGCAATGTCTTATAGTTTTCAGCAGACATCTTTCATCTTCTTTGTAAAATTCATTAAACATTTCATAATTTTTATTATTGTAAATGGAATTGACTAGATTCTTTTTCAGAAATTTCCCTAATTAATGTAAAGAAATGCTACTGACTTTGTATGTTAATGTTTATCCTATTACTTTACTGAATTGGTACGTTTTAACTCACTGTCTTCACTCATCAGAGAGGTTTTTCTGGCTGAGCCCTTAGGACTGTTTACATATAAAATCTTGTCATCCACAATTGAAACTTCTTACATTTTCCTTCAAATTATGTTATAGGTCTGGGAGCTGCCAATGTGGTCAATTTGTACAAGACTTTTAACACCCTTTTAATAAAGACTGTCTTAGGGCCTCCCTGGTGGTGCAGGGGTTAAAGTCTCAGCACTATCAAGCTACTGCCAGCCACTTCAGCATGAGTTACAGCATGCTGGCCAGGGAGCTAAACCACATGGCACAGCAGACCTCTCCAATCTAGCCTGCTGGTCTCCTCAGCAGTGTAATTCAGTAGATCCACCTGTTCTGCTCCCCACTCTGTTTCTGGTGAATCCTTTCACCCCAGAACCTCTGACATAGACCCCAGTTCTTGAATGCATAAATAAATAACAATGAATCTTCAAAAAAGACTGTCTTGGTCTCCAAGGTGCATGGTGGGGTGTTTCAGTCACAGGAGTTTGCTGGTGGTATGTTGTTATTGAACAGTTGTTAGTTTTCTTGTGAGGTGGAGTAAAGTCAGAAAAAAACTACGCCATAATCTCAGTGACATCACTTACAGCACATTTTGCTCATTCAAATAGCAATAAATTTCTGCATTTAAATTTTTACTTATTTGGTACTATAAAGGTCAAACTAATATATGTTTTTAAAAGTCTACTTTAAAATCACAAGTTCTACTTTAAAACTGCAAGTTCTACTTTATTTATCCAACACATAGTGAAAATCATGTTAGGTTTTCAAATCACACTGGTATAAAATCAGTAAATGAAAATAAATTTCAAAAAATGAGGAGGATGATAGCTTATCTTTAACAACGGCTAAATCAGTTAAATTGCAATTACATACTAAAGAGCTTTGGAAATTTTAGCAGTTCTCTGCAGAATAACTCATATTACTACTTGCTTTAAAAAAAAAACAATTTTTTTTTCAAATGCTGCTTTCTATTTCTGTAACAAAAGTATAAAAGAGAGAATCAATACTTCTTAAGTGAACAAGAACCCAATCAATAGGGAAATAAATTGTTTTTTCTAAAAACTAAGATGGAAAAGGATGAAAAGCACAGAAAAAGGAATAAGATCAAAATAATGAAATATGGTTGGTATATCTCTTAATCACATTCCGCACTTTTTTAAGCCATTTAAATGCTTAATCTTGAAAGGGAATGCTATAAAAATTAGACTAGATCTAAATGTCATGAGACAGGATTCATCTTTTAGTTTATAATGTACACCTCAATCATTCAATAGCCAAGAAGTCATTGAGTCATTACTAGCAATCAACTGTCAATGGAGAGGAAAAGATGAAAAACATAAAATGTTATCTTTCTCTTCCATTAACTTGCAATTTGTACGAGGTAGGAAGGCCAATATACCAAAAAGGGAAAAATTCCAATACTGTTAATGTAAAAATTTGGTGAAGTGAGGCCAAGTTACAAAAACTCCAACACAGTAAATAAGAAAAAAAAATTAAACTGGCAAAAAATGCAGTATAAATAAAGAAGATACAAAACCTGTGCCATAATCTTTGTAAAATAAAAGCATAGTGGAGAATGAGACAAATTTCAGGAAAATGGAAGTCCATCCAACCCAACTTGCTCAACAACTTTATAAGAAAAAGGAATGGCAAAAATTCTCAAAAAAACTTCCTAATATTCATTCCTCACTAGGCCCCAATTTTAAAAAGGAGTGGGTTGGAGTGGTAAGTAAATGAACTACTGAAAAAAAAATTGAACAAATAGCTTGATAAAAGTCTCAAATTAGGGCCTCCCTGGTGGCGCAGTGGTTGAGCGCTGTGCTATGGAGCTGTCGGCAGTGCGCAATGCGTGTTCAAAGCCGGGCGGGGAGAAACCCACATGGTGCGGCAAGACCTCTCCTGCCTCGCCCACTGCTCCCCTCAGCTGTGTATTTCTGATCTGCCTGTTCTGCTCCCCACTCTGTATCTGGTGAACCCTCTCACCGCCCCATGACTCTGGTTTATACCCCAGCTTGTACGTATAAATAAATAAATCTTTAAAAAAAAAGTCTCAAATTACCCTAACAGACAAAAAATGTACTGTATTTAGTACTAACAGCTTTTTACTGCATTCTGGGAATTTCTATGTATATTATCATATCACCTGCCAGTAGTGATTGTTTTACTTCTTACTAGATACTTCTCAAAAGACAAAATGGCCTATAGACATATGAAAAGGTGTTCATCATCTCATTATCAGAGAAATGCAAATTAAAATGTGGCTATATTATCTCACACTGTGAGAATGGCTATTATCCAAAAGGCAACAAAGACTTGTTGGAGAGGATGTGAGGAGAAGAGAACCCTTATACACTTTAAGAATGTAAATGTTTGGAGCTATTCTGGAAACCAGTATGGAGAGCTCTCAAAAACTTTAAAATTTGAAATTCCATACGATCTTATTATCCCAATTCTGAATATTTATCCCCCCAAATAAAAAAACACTAGTTCCAAGAGATATATGCAACTCTACCTTCACTGTAGCACTACTAACAATAGTTGTGTTGGAAACAACTTAGGTGCCCACTCACTATTGACTGGATAAAGAAAATATGGTATATATACACAATGGATTACTATTCAGTTATAACAGGTTAAATCTTCAACCAAATCATAACATAAGAGAGATCACCTTCTCCCATAAAAATAACTATTAAAAATGTTTGCTCAAAAGAAGATTTAAATATCTCCATAAAAAAAAAAAACCCGAGATCTTTCATCTGGTGGTCTTTCACTAAGGTTGGTAGCATTTTTAGGGGAGAGGGAGAGTGGCTGAGAAAGCACATACCTCAACTGGTGGAACAGAATGGGCATTGTCCATCCACAGCCCAGCATGACGCTGTGGGGCACCATGAATTTCCCTGGAGAAATATTTCATAAAGGAGTTCAATCATGGGGGCCTCCCTAGTGGCACAATGGGTTAAGCACAGCACTATGAAGCTATCCAGAGCCACTGCAGCATGAGTTCGATACCCGGCCCGGGAGATTCCCACATGGGGCAGCAGACCTCTCCTGCATCACCCACTGCTCCCCTCAGCAGTGTATTTCAGTCAGTCCGCCTGTTCTGCTCCCCACTCTGTCTCTGGTGAATCCTCTCACCACCTCCCACCTCTGGCCTACACCCCAGCTTGTATGCATAAATAAATAAATCTTTAAAAAATCATGCAAGGACACTGGTCCATCTTGGGACACTGTGAGTTCTATGACTGGTGTGGGCAAGAAAAACCATACTCTCAAACTCTCTAAGAAGTAAGAGGATAAAGAGTCTTTAGGGAGAGTCAGGCTTAGCTTCATCCTTGGCCTCAAAGCAGAGAGGGACTGATGAGAAAAAGAACATTCCCTTCAAAAGCAGCAAGTCGATGGTATATTCTTACTCTTGCATTTTTGGTATCAAATATATACATGTATAAATAGTTTTTTAATTAAATAGAAGTGCAAGACTCACAATGAAAATAGTAGACTACTTTCTGACCCTTTGTATACCTAATTTCCACTCCACAGAGATATCTACCTTTAAAACTATTTGTTCTTCTGCTTAGTTCTGTATTTCTAAAAATACTGATTTTTTTTAGTTTTCTACTGATAATCTCCACCTTCACTCCCTGTTCCTCCCAATAGTGCTGTCTTTAAAAACATTGGGGTTTTAATTTTAATTACCAAGTAAATATTATTCCTAGTTGAGTCTCTTAGTGTATTATGATTACATTTGCTTTCCTTTTTTGAACTACTTTTTGTTTTTGCTGAAGTTAAAAACTGACCATCACTCATTCTTCACCAAACCTTCCCTAGTATATGACTGTAAATGTTTTCTAATGTTAAACACCAAAACAGCAAACATTGTAACAAGGACTGGTTGTCTCAATAAAAACATCATAAAATTTAAGATAAATTAAGCTACTCAGGGAACACAAAAATCTTTTAGCCTTGCAAAACAAAAGAACTATTTTCAAGAGAGAAAACAATTAAATATGTTTACTTCATCTATTTTGGTGTTTTATAGTTGCTGTTATTGTTTGGTAATCTCTGTGCATGATTCACAAAGTAAAAATTAATAAGGTATTGAAAATATGTATACATGGAAAAAAGATTGCTGTCTACAAAAGGTCCCCAACTTATGATGTTTTCAGTTAATGGCTTTTTGACCTTACAATGGCGCAAGTAACATGGATTCAGTAGGGCCTATACTCAAAATTTTGAATTTTCACCTTTTCTCAGACTAGTAAAACATGGTATAATAGTCTCTTTTGATGCTGTCCACGGCATTAAGCCACAGCTCACAGTTAGCCATGAGATAATGAGGGTAAAATTCTGTCACTAGCATCCCCACACCCAGCAATTAATTTGACAATACTTCAAACATTCTTAGGCCAGGTTTGCTTTCAGCTGTGTACTTTAATGGTGAGAATCATAATCATTGTTTTTCACTTTCAGTACAGTATTTAATGTATGACATAGTCAGCACTCAATTATAAAGTAGACTGTGTTACAGATGATTTTGCCCAATTATAGGCTACTTCAAGTGTTTAAGGTAGGCTAGGCTAAATTATCATGTTCAGTTGCAAACACAAAATGGATAAAAGACTTGAACGTAAAACCTGAAACCATAAAATACATAGAAGAAAACATAGGCACAACACTCCACAGTATACATCTCAAAAAACATTTGAGGACTCATCCCTAGAAACAAAGAAAATGAAGGAAAAGATAAATAGCTGTGGCTACATCAAACTAAAAAGCTTCTGCACAGCAAGAGAGAAAATAATCAAAACAAAGAGACAATCCACAATTGGGAGAAAATATTTGCCTTCCATACAACTGATATCAATTTGCGCTCGATACAACTGATATCTACAAAGAGCTTAAACAACTCAACAAAAATGAAGTAAACAATCCAATCCAAAAATGGGCAGAAGAACTAAAAAAACACTCTCCAAAGAGGAAATGCAAATGGCCAACGGATACATGCAAAAAGGCTCAACATCATTTATAATCAGGGAAATGCAAATCAAAACCACAATGAGATACCACCTCACACTGGTGAGAATGGCCCATATAAAAAAAAAACTGGCAACAAAAGCTGGTGAGTATGGGTAGAAGAGGGAACCCTCTTACATTGCCAGTGGGAATGCAAACTGGTCCAACCACTATGGAAAGCTGTGTGGAGGTTCCTCAAACTACTAAAAATGTAGCTATCATAGGACCCAGCAATTCCACACCTAGGAATCTACCCAAAGGACACAAGAACATTAATTCAAAAGGAAACCCATATTCTTATGTTTAATACAACATTACTTACAATAGCTAAGATTTGGAAACAACCTAAGTGTCAAAAAAACGAATGTATCAAGAAATGTGGTATACATACAAAATGGAATACTAGTCAGCAATCAAAAAAGATAAACTCATGCCATTCATAGCAACTTGGATGGAGCTAGAAGGGATTATGTTCAGTGAAATAAGTCATAAGGAAAAAGAAAAATATCAGATGGTTTTACTTACAGTAGGAATATAGGGAAACTGAACAAGGGATCAAAACAAAAGACAAAACTTGCAGGCAAACCATAAATCTAAGCATACAGCAGGGGAGAGGGAGGCAAAGGGGTTAAAACAGGGAGGGAAGAGCACAAGGGACTATGATGACAGTGCACAGATGATGTGGTGGGAGACATAAGGATTTATTCATTTATTGCACAAAAATGAATAACAATGTAAGAAAAGTTAAAAAAAAAGTTTGCGTACATTAAAACATATTTTCAACTTATGATGGTTTTATTGGTACATAATCCCATCATAAGTTAGGGAAAGTTTATATATCCTTTAGGAAGAATTCCAGCTGGCAAAATCAATTGTATATTACTGTATATTGCATTTTAAATATACACTAAGTATTGTTTACAGCTCAGAACTACAGGTCAAACAGATGTGACTTAAATTATCAAGCATATTAAGACTTATCCCTATTGCAGTATTTGTTGCTTTGGTGCTTAAAGTATGAAAGTTTTTACAGTCATACACTATTTGCTACTTGAGAATGAATATTCTCTTAATAACTTAGCACTAAAGTCATTAGAAAAGAAAGTCTTTGTATGAAAACATTTTAAAATACCTTGAGATAGACAAAAAAAGTTACTGAAAGTTTTGTCAAGCAGTCTTAGAAGTTATCTCTGCTATTCATGATCTTTAAGTGGTTTTACCATAATTTTTTTAATAAACTAATTATTCTTATCCATAGAAATACAAATTAGTTATATCTAACGGAGTACAATTAATTACTGTCATAGACAGTTATTTTGGCATTACTAATTTTGGGTGATATTTTAAATCCCCTTTGAGCCTATTGTAATATGCCACTGGTTCCCTAGTTAACTAATGAGTTAAATAAAATATGATACCTGCTCATAGTATATCTTATTGAAAAATTACTGTGCTTTGAACTAAAATAATTTTGACGTATGCTAGTTACAGATTCCATTATAGAACCCCACATAATTTTAATAAACAGGGGATACCAAGTCATTATATATCAGTATTTTTAGGGTAGATCTGTATAAGGTTTATCCACAAAACTCAGGGTTATTTTGTGAGGATCACTTACATACATGGATGGAAAGGTGCTTCTTTTCTGGCTTCTATAAGCCTTGATCTCTAACTACATTGAAGATATTATTACCATCTAAAAAAGTTATTGTGGGAACTCAGACAATATATATAAAGCAAATAATATACAATTTGTCACCTAGCAGAGTTCAAAATGTTAATCATTTTCATCTTTGTAACAGGTCATTATGAATAAATTTTTTAATTACCACATCTTTCATATTTCTTAACACCCAAAAGAGCTACATACTTCTTGATTAGAAAAAGACCACCTAAAAAATACACATCAGAATATTGGCGAGGATGTGGAGAAAAAGGAACTCTCCTACAATGCTGGTGGGAATGCAAACTGGTCCAACTACTATGGAAAGCTGCATGGCGGTTCCACAAACTGCTAAAAATGGTGCCTCCATATGACCCAGTAATACCACTTCTGGGAATCTACCCAAAGGACACAAAAACATTAATCCAAAAAGATACATGCACCCGTATGTTTACTGCAGCATTGTTTACAATAGCTAAAATATGAAAACAACCCAGATGCCCAAAAATAGATGACTGGATCAAGAAGATGTGGTACATATAGGAAATGGAATACTATTCAGCATTCAAAAAAGATGAACACATGCAATTCACAGCAACGTGAATGGAGTTAGGAGGGATGATGCTCAGTGAAATAAGCCAGAAATAAAGAGAAAAATATCAAACAGTTTCACTTATAACTGGAATATAGGCAAACGAGACAAGAAAGAGACATCCAGCAAGGGAGGGGGAGGATAAGTGTTCAAAAAGGGGTATAAAAGAACACAAGGGATTATGGTGATGGTTCACGGGTGAATTGGTGGTGGGTAACCTATGGGGAATACAGAATAATCTAAAAAATATGAAAAAAAAATTTAAAAAACACATCAGAGACATGACCCCTAGTAGCTTTCATTTTAAAAATAGCTAAAATGTATTCAGCATTGTGTGTGCCAAGTTCTGTGCTGAAAGCTTTACAATTATTCTCTTAAGTGATCCTCTCAGAACAATCTTGTAGTTTCTCATAAGGACATAAGCTGGTGGCCCCATTTCATCAATTAAAAAAACTAACAAAATGAGTGTCACCATATGGAACATAGCTTAAATGCCTCAATTTAAAACTTGAAAATGGACATGTGCTTTATGTCACTAAAAGTTGACATGTGTTTTATGTCACTAAAAGGTTTAGACTAGGCAAAATATGTGCAAGTTTTATATAAATATCTACCCTTCCTACAGAACCAATAACATTAACATAGCTTCAACCTAGGAATTTTGGTTACTCCCACTCTCCAAGTTCAGTTTTCCTTCATATCAACTCTGATGACTCTTGATAGCTGGCATTATACTTCAAATCGCTCTACTTTTGAACCTCAGATGCTTGTTTCTAAAAGTATAGCTATATATACACTAGCGATATATACACACACATTTAATTCTGAACACTGCTAAATATTTTGGGTTTAAGACTTCAGAGGTGCTTGTATAATTGGACTCTTAGCTTTCTTTGAAGCAGAAGCAACCAGCCCAGAGACTGAACCAATGTTTGAGGCACTCCATTAGCTATACAAGCCTCCTCCTGAAGGTGCTTGAGCCTCTGGCAGTGGATCACACAGCTGACATCTGGCAGGCATGAGCAATAATTGTACCATCCCACCTGTGGACACAAGTACTTGATCTGGGGCATATTTCTCTGAACTTAACAGTCTAAAATTTCTTTGTCATTCCTCAGGCACTTCTTCTGTAAAGTAAAAGCCAGGTTCATTCCACAATCTAAAAGTCTCAATTTAGTCTTCTAAATTTCACAGTTATATTTCAATTTCACAGATCATGAAAATAAAAGTTAGCCTTTGAATGTTTGAAAAGATCATTTTCACCAAGATTTTTAAAGATGATTAAAATACCACTTTATAAAACTTATTCTATCCCTCAACCCTTTGCATAACTTTTACAAGTATAGATCCAAAGCTACTAAGAGTTAAAGAAATACGTGCCTTCAAAAGCATTTCTTACCCACTCAGCACACATTATCAACCCACATTTATAAGATGTTTACTACTTTCCAAATAATGTGCTTTAACTGAGATATATACATGGTTACAAATAATACGTGTGTGAGTGTGTGTGTATTTGGTTACAAATATCAGAATTCAAGACATCTGAACAGGTTCATTTTAAATAAAAAGTACATTATGCAGTCATTCATTATTAATTCTTGTATGTCATTTTGAATTTCTCTTTTCCAAGATCACCTGGACCAGTTGGACATCATTTAATGTAGTATTACTGCCAAAAACCACATGCTGCATGCCATATTTGTATGTTGTTATGATTTCTCCAGTCTCTCTGGTATATCAAAACATCACACTCTTTCCAGATTGGGGGGGGGGGGGGTTGAGGTGGACAGAGCCGGCTGGAACTTTGGAAAAAACACTTGAGAACTGACTTTTAATCACGGGCATGGGCATTAAGGGGGGTACCCCAGGCAGCAAACTTTCCAAGGATGGACAACAGGTCTATTGCCAAAGCTCCCTCCACCACTCCTTCCCCCACAGCTGTAGGACAGTCAACATGAACGGTGAGGATGTTACTTGGGCAGGGTATCAAATGACTCAGAAACTAGCTTCCCATGATGGTTCTCAATCTTCACAACCACAGCCTTGGAGGTGACACAGCTGAAGGACCTAGAGCCCTGCCAGAGCAAAAATTGGATGCAGCTGCAGTGGAGGCCCCCATAATCCAAGCTGAGCCCTCCTGAATAGCCAGTGATCTTGGTATGGATACTCATTCTGCATCCCAGACTCCAGCCTGCTCTCCCCACCACCCAACAACTTACAGTAAGTAGTGATCTCATAGCCAGGGCCAGTGTATGTTCATGAGCTCCTGGTAATTGCGCCGCCCACTGCAAAGCAGATTCCAGCTCACTCAGCTCGAAGATGGCATCTTTAATGGCCAGGTCCACATGCTACTTAACATCAGTGATGGTGGCCTCCAGGGAAGCTCTCTAGCCTTTGAGGTGCTCTATCTCAGCCTAGAGTCTGCTGATGTTCTGATTTACCTCAGTTATCTCTATCTGCATGCAACAGAGGTCATCCCCATGCTTCTGAGCCAGTGTCTGCAGCAACTAGTACTTGATCTGACACATGATCTCAGCCTCGTGCTTGACTTCAGCTGTAATGCCATGCAGGTCTAGGGAGCAACTGTTGTCCATTGACAGGACTATAGCAGCGTCTGGGATTGCAACTCACATACATCTTCTTCATACAGCTGCTCAAAGAAGTTGATCACATGGTCAGCCCTTCCAGCTGAGATTCCAGTTCTACCTTATTCATGCAAGCTTCAATCACATCCTTTTGATGAGAAAAATTCACCTCCATCTCTGCGCACTCATTGATCTTGTCCTCACACTTATTCTCCAAGTCCTCCACCAGTCCCTGCATGTTGTCAAGTTCCACATCCAGCTTCATTTTCTCCTGGGCCACTGTATCCAGCTGCTGAAGAAAGTTGTTGATGTAGCTCTTAAAGCATGTTGCCCATGTTGCTCCAAGCCATCTTCTGCTGCAGGAGCCCATACTTAGTCTCCAGAACCTTGGTTTCCTCAAGGGTCCACACCTTGTCAATGGAGGCAAACTTGTAGTTGAGGGTCTTGATCTCCTTCTGCTGGTGTGCATGGCTTGGATATTGGGGACCACCTCCAGCTTAAGGGGATTCAGCAGATCCTGGTTGACTGTGACAGCTGTGATGCCAACTGCACCCTATGCCCCACCCAGACTTCTCATCAGACGCATGTTGGTGCCCAGGACACCTTGGACGCTGCTGCTACCCACCCAGAAGAAAGCTGAAGAGCTGATGCAGACACCAGGTGCATTTGAGTAAGAGCAACTGCTAAAGGTCTGGGGCCAGAGCTGGGCATCTTGCAGGACCTCTGGGTCACCCTGATGCACATCGTGGAGGCTGAAGTGGAAGTGAATAGGCCGAGGCAGACAGAGATTCAAGAAGGTGCTAAGAAGTTGCTTCTAGAACCTCTTTCCAATTTTAAAAGAAAAATAATTTCCTTCTCTCTCTACTCTAGGTTAGATAACATTTAAAACATTGTACTCTTCCTTCATAATATGAAAAGCATAATAAAGATGTGAGGAAAAGACACTGGTTTTCAAGCACAAAGAACAGGTTCAAATCCTGGCATAGTACCCACTCACACTGCTGACCAAAGTAATTTATCTCCCTGCTTCTATGTTTTCTCACCTATAAAAAGGGAGAAACAAAATGAAACTCACAATGTCCTTATGAGGAAGGATTACATATAATAAATCTGTAAGAATACCATGATGCCTGGTATATAATAGGCACAAAATTACTGTTAATTCTTCTCTATTATTTTTCTACAATTTTAGCCCTTTCATTTCACCAAAATTATTCATTGCCCTGTAATTATAACATTATAGTTTCTGTAGTTCATGTAAGAGAGTAAATAACAAAATATTAAAAATTAAATTCTATGTAGAGGATTGATATTCACCTTGTGAAAAAAATACCAACTCAACTTTTTTATGGACTCAGGGCTCCTGCTGAACTGAAACCAAAGGCATTCTTTATGTAATTAACTTGTTCCTCAATGCCAAATTTATATTTTAGCACCTTCATGTGTAGCTCCAAAAACATTAATCATTCTACATTGAGTCAGTTCCATACAAGAAATACATATTTCAATGCTTTAAGACTTCTTTCTATACGATCATATATTATTGAAGTGGAAGAAATCTTAAAATTACCCTAATTGGCTTGGATCAAGATGGCAAAAGAATAGAGATTCCCTCCTTTGGTCCTGGGAGGATCATCTAACCAGGAGGACACTATACCCTGAGAGCTTCAAGGCTTGAGTCAAAATTGCACACCCCATGGTCACTGGAAATATGTCTACAAAGGAGACAGAAAAGACCCTTGCCCTCATGAACAGGTGGTCAACAGAGATAATCACATGGAGGCTGTGGTCCAGTGAGAGGGACACAGATGGCAGGACTGCCGATTCAGTCAGGGGCACTGAGGATGGGAGATCTAAATGCCATGGAGGCAAACACTCATGATGAAAGGGGAAAAAAAAAAAAAACACGTGGAGATGATGGAATACTCACCACAGGGTGGGTACCCAGTAAAAAGAACAAAGAGAGTGAGAGAGTGCACTGGAATGTACTCCCCTTCCCCCAACCCTTGAGACTGTTACTGACTTCATGAAGTATACTCACAGCACAGACTACGGAGTCTCAGGTCTGGAATATCAGAGGATGGATATCAAGGTGCAGCAACATATGTCTCCCCCTACTGTATATTCTAAGCAGCAACTGAACCCATGCAAATACTTCCCCCACCCTCTGACTAAGCAACTGCAAAAACAGGTCTCAGTCCCTATAAAAGCCATTAAGATTTTTAAAAAATCTAAAACTAAAACCAAATAAAGTAAAACCATGGCATCACCTACAAGAAATGTAAAAGTTGCTCAACTCTCTAAGATACTGCTACAGGTTTTTAAAAATTAATAGGTATATCTGAAGTAGAAAAATGAGCAAAAATATGTGTGTATGCATGTGTGTGTATGCATGCGCATATGTATGTATATATGAATATATATAATATGTATGAAAAACACTGGTATCTCTGGACCTCAAGGGACTATAATTTCACAGGGACAGAATAATTCTCCAGAATCTAACCACAAAGACGTGGAAGGTTTTACCTCCCTATTAAGTAGAGTTCAAAATTGTGATTACAACTAAATTTTAAAAAAGAAAATATAGCAGAAAGCAAGTCAAAGATAACTTTTAAAAATTGAGAAAAATTAACCTAAGAGACACAGATATAACAAAATTCAGAAAAATAAATGAAAGCACTGAGAAATATAATTAACAGAAAATAGGAAATGAAGCTTTAAATAAACCAAAATAACAGATTCCAAATATTAAAAAAAACTCAATAGATGAGATTAAAAATTCTAGCAAAGGCTAAAGAAGCAGACCAGACCAAATATAGAATTGAATTGATGATCTTAAAGACATAATGCAAAAAGGACCCAGGGGGATGGGAAAAATAGGATTTTTTTTTTTAAAAAAGCAATTTGAGAACTATTCAACTTCATAAGGAAAAGTAACATAAGGATATGGGGTGGGGGGAAACGGGATAGTGTAAAACAAATTACCTATTAAAAAGAAAATAATAATAATACAAGAAAATTTACCAAATCTGGGGAATATATATACAAATCCTTAAAGCTAAAAGAACACAAAGGTATCAAAATTCAGTGAGAACTACACCTAGACATATAGTAGTGTAATTACCAGAACTCCAAGACAAAGAAAGAACATAAAAGGTGACTAGGGGGAGGAGGTGAGTAGGTAACTTACAATGTTGCTCAAATCAGGCATTCATTATAGTTTCCAACAGACATGCTACAGGCCAGGAGAAAATGGAAACTCACTTTGAAAATTCTCAAAGATAAAAACTCCCAGCCTAGAAAATACAGCCTGCAAAATTATCTCAGATATGAGTGAGAAGTAAAGGTCTTCATAGACAAACAAAAGTTGAAGTAATATACCAACACGAGACCTGCCCTGTAAGTAATGTTGAAAGGAACTACCCTATCTGAATTGTAGAAAAGTCCATAAAAAAATCAACAAGGAAATAGGTAGAACCAGAAAAGGCAAAATAGTAGTATTAGCCCTAATACATCAGTAAGTACCCTTAATATAAGACTAAGCTTGCCAATCAAAAAAAAAAAAAAAACCAAAGTGGCTGGCCTGATAACAAATTAATAACCAACATTATGATGTCTTTTTCCATATTTATCTTATCTGTCTTTATCTGTACTTATCTGAGTTTCAGAAAATAAATACAGCCTCAAAGTAAAATATTGGGAAATAATCCTACAGAAATGGTATCCTAAAAATCTAAGGAGAATCATATGTCATGATTAAGGAATCAATCCATTATGAAGACATTAACATTCATTAACGTGTTTGAGTGTGTGTGTGACGGAATGATAAAGCAACTTTTAACAAATAATAGAAACTGATATTGACAGAACACAATGAACTAGGGAACTACCAAACCCTACCTTCAAGAAAGGAGATCAACCAGGCAGAAAATCAAGAAGAAAAATATAGCCTTAAAGGAGAAATTAGATTACATGGGCTTAATAGAATTTCTAGGCCAGTGTACAACAAAAAAAGCTGAGTACACACTCTGCTCAAGTGCACAAGGAACATTCTTTTTTTTTCCCCAAACCTGTCCCTTTCGGGGCAGTTCTTTCTGCTGCTTCTGTCTGGGCAGGCATTTTTTTTTTTTATTATTGATGTTTGTATCATTTAAATTTTGTATTCACCTTGGGTAACCCACCACCAATTCACCCGTGAACCATCACCGTGGTCCCTTGTGTCCTTTTCTACTCCATTATGTACCCTTATCCTCCCCCTCCCTCACTGAGTCTCTCTCTCTTCTTTGGTTTCCCTATGTTACTGTTATGAGTGAGATCATTCGATATTTTTCTCTTTATTTCTGGCTTATTTTGCTGAGCATGATCCCTTCTAGCTCCATCCAGGTTGCTGCAAATTGCATGTGTTTATCATTTTTGAATGCTGAATAGTATTCCATTGTGGATATGCACCACATCTTCTTCATCCAATCATCTATTTTTGGACATCTGGGTTGTTTCTATACCTTAGTTATTGTAAACAGTGCTGCAATACATATACAGGTGTGTGTGTCCCTTTGAATTAGTGTTTTTATGTCCTTTGGGTAGATTCCCAAAAGTGGTATTGCTGGGTCGTATGGGAGCTCCATTTTTAGCAGTTTGAGGAATTGCCATACAGCTTTCCATAGAAGTTGGACCAGTTTGCATTCCCACCAGCAGTGTAGAAGAGTGCAACATCCATTTATGATAAAGGTCCTTGAAATCCTTAGGATAGAAGAAACATATCTCAACATAATAAAAGCCATATACAACAAACCCACAGCCGATACTATCCTCAACGGTGAGAAGCTGAAAGCCTTTCCACTAAGATCATGAACAAGGCAAGGATGTCCACTCTCACCATTGCTTTTCAATATAATACTGGAAGTCCTAGCCATAGAAATAAGACAAGGGAAAGACATTCAAGGGATCCAAATAGGGAAAGAAGAAATTAAGCTGTCACTATTTGCAAACAATATGATAATATATACAGAAAACCCTAAAACGCCACAGAAAAACTACTCAAAATTATAGACCAGTTCAGTAAAGTAGCAGGATACAAAACCAATGAACAAAAATCAGTAGCCTCCCTATATGCAAACACCCAGTCTGAAGAAGAAGAAATTAAGAGATCCATCCCCCTCAAAACTGAAACCAAAAAAATCAAATATCTGGGAATAAATCTAACAAAAGACATAAAGGACTTATACAAAGAAAACCACAAAACACTGTTGAAAGAAGTACAAAAAGACACAAGAAAATGGAAAGACATACCCTGCTAATGGATTGGAAGGATTAACATCATCAAAATGGCCATCCTACCAAAAGCAATTTACAGATTCAACGCTATTCTGATAAAAATTTTGATGACATTCTTCAAAGAAATAGAACAAATATTGATGAAATTCATATGGAACCACGGAAAAAACCAACATAGCTAAAGTCCTCCTGACTAAAAAGATAGAAAACAGCAGGATTTCATGCCCTAATTTCTAACTATACTACAAAGCTGTAATAACTAAAACAGCATGGTACTGGAACAAAAACAGACAAAAAGAGCAATGGAACCGAACAGAATACCCAGAAATAAAGTCGCTTACCTATGAACAACTAATCTTAGACAAAGGAGCAAAGAAAATGCAGTGGAACAAGGACAGTCTATTCAATAAATGGTGCTGGGAAAACTGGACAGCTACATGCAAAAAAATGAAGCTAGACTACTACCTCACACACTGCACAAAAGCCTACTCAAAATGGATACAAAACCTGGATGTAAGACCTGAAACCATAAAATTTATAGAAGAAAATATAGGCAAAACTCTACACGACATACATCTCAGCAAAGTCTTTAAAGACACATCCCCCAAAGCAAAGGAAGTGAAGGACAATATAAACAGCTAGGATTACATCAAAATAAAAAGCTTCTGTACAGCAAAAGAGACATTAACCAAAAATAACAGACACCCTACTAATTGGGAGAAGATCTTTGCACAGATACAACCGATAAAGGACTGATAACAAAAAATCTACAAGGAGCTCATACAACTCAACAGAAACAAAGCTAACAACCCACTCAAAAAACAGGCAAAGGAGCTAAAAAGATACTTCTCCAAAGAAGAAAAGCAAACGGCCAACAGGTACATGAAAAAATGTTCAACATCACTCATAATCAGGGAAATGCAAATCAAAACCAAAATGAGATACCAACTCACACCTGTGAGAATGGCATGCATAAAAAGTACAGGCAACAACAAATGCTGACGAGGATGTGGAGAAAAAGGAACTCTTCTACACTGCTGGTGGGAAACAAGGAACATTCTTGAGGGTAGCCAATATGTTGGGTCATAAGAGTCAAGAAATTCATTAAGATTGAAATCTTATCAATTATTTTCTCTGATCACAATGGATCTCACTAAAAATCAAAAACAGTATTAGTGGAGACTAAACAACATGCTACTGAGTGACTATGGGTTAAACAGGAAATCAAAGGAAAACTGAAAAATATCAGAGACAAGTGAAAATGAAGACAGAAGATATGAGTAACATTGTAATGGGCTGAAGATTTAGGCTTGCCTCTTCATTGTCCTCTCAACTCCAATAAAACAGGAAAAAAGGCAAAAAAAATCCTGGTAAGACAGAAGACTGCAGTGTGCACTGTGAGCAACATCCATTGCAAGAAAGTCCAGGTACAGCTATTAAGCACCAGGAGGCTGGCTGCCTGTCACGAGCAGCAAGAGCCAGATAGCTCCTGGCATCCATTCCCAGCTGTAGGTCAGCCTCCAGTCACTGGCAGCAGCAAGATCCAGAGGACTCCCCAATATCCATTACACTGGTTAACAGTGAGATCATAACTGACTTAAAAAAAGGCCCTAATCTGTAGTATCTTGGTGTGCTGAACATGAATATAACCTTGAAAATTTTATATTAGCTCTTGTTTTGAAGATATTTCATATACTTCATTTTATATGTTTCACAGTATAAATTTATCCAGTAGGACTGCAACAACACCCTAAATCAGCCTAGAATGATGTAATATTGCATTGCATTGCATAATACCATCGTGCACACATCATCCAGAGTTGATTGCATCATTTTCTGATGCAATGCAATGCTATTGCCAGGCAGCTGCTGAAGTAAGCTAACGTCAGCAGCGCACACTATAAAGCACTGTGGGAAAGGCTGAGCATTGAAAATATTTCAGACTTTGTGCAAGACAGTTTAAGCTAGTATTCAATAGAACTGTTATGATTTTATCCATTTAAGCACAATACAGAACAGTCATGCCTCAAAAGTGCGTTAACAGCGCGGACAATTTCTGCTCTATTTGTGGGGAAGTGACATTTGCCAACCAGAAGAAAAGTATCACTTCTCAAGTGATGAAGCCTTATCATCTTTACCTTGGATGCAAGGATGGTGACCAGGACAAGCCTTGGGCCCTGCATAGATGCTGTGCTACATGAACAACACAGCTTTCACAGGGTTCAATGGCAAAAGACCGTCAATGCCATTTGCAGTCCCCATGGTTTGGAGAGAGCCAAGCAACCACAAAGAAGACTGTTACTTCTGCTCGATTCCTCCTCTTTCTGGTGGAATAATGAAGCAAAAGAGGTCGAGTGTATAGTCTACCCAAACATTTCGTCTGCACTGAGATGACCGGTTCAAACAACTTGCTTCAGGGTGATGCAAAACAAGCATGGAATGCTTTTCGCCTAGTGTCTACAAAATTTCTTGGGAATGTTAGGGCAGAAAACTACAAGGAACTAGAAGAAGACATGCTGATGCAGTATCAGAAACTTGGCGGCAATGTGTTCTAAAGATCCACTTCCTTCATTCCCATCTAGAGTTCTTCCCTGAAAACTGGTATGCCTAGTGATGAACATGGCGAACATTTTCATCAAGATAGCGCATCAATGGAACAAAGATACCAGGGAAATGGTCCACTACAGTGCCTGATGACTACTGCTAGACACTCCCCAGAGATAGTCCTGAACAGCTGTATAAGAGACAAGCGAAGAAATCTAAGTAGTAGTCTATGACTTGATTTTTTACAGGTATTAACTGTAGGCCTATTACTATTGGCATGCATTTCATGATGTAAACATCAATTTATTGCAGATTACAAAAAAAAAACTAGAGCCAAAAATTGAATTTGACTGTCATATTCATGTTGAGCACATACAAATTGATAGGAAATGACTAATTTTATTTCAGTGATATGACTTTTGTAAAAAAAAACCAGTGTTACCAGCCATAAGACCTCAGCCCCCAGCCACCAATATGAGAGTCAGACCACTCCCACCATCCATTACCAGTCACAGGAACCCAGTCTCCAGCCAACAGCTGTGTCAGTAAGACCTGAACTTCACCCAGTATCCAGCTACCAGCCAAGTGAACCTGCTGCTCTGGCCTCACACCACCAACTAGGCAAGTGCTACCGATCAGCCAACTGCATGAGTGACAACTGGGCATCTCCTGGCCTCTAGCGGCAAGTGGTAAGAGTAGGGATTCCCTGGCCTCCAGTTAACCACAAGATCCCAGCCTCCATGTGCCAGCTTCATGAATGAGGTCCAGGCTGTTCCTGGCCCCCAATACCCAACTACCAGTCTCATGAGCTAAAAACTAAGTTGGCACCTTCCAAACTCCAGAAACCAACTATGGAAGCCCAGTCTCCAGCTGGGGGTCTCTGTCACTTTTGGCTTCCAGCCAGCAGCTGTTGACTCCTAGCTATGAACTAGGGAGCCAAGAGCAGATCCTGGGCCCCACTGGTTGCCGCTCTTGGAGCAGTCAACCAGAGGAACACAGGTCTAAGAGACATTCCTATAGGGAGTGGGAATGATTATCCTTTAGACAGCAAACCTACCAGTACAGACTTCAACACTTTTGAGCTTCACATTACCCTTAACAGAGGTGGGCAGAAAAGGAATCTAGGGGTTGTGAATTGAAGTGAAAGGCAACGGTCTTAGGGCTGTAAGCCCAGCCAGGGAACCTGAGGCGGAGGAAGCAGAGGTTGTAGAGAGGTACATACTCTTGAAGGAGAGGAAAGTCTTGTGGAGACACTAGAGTGCCTCTATACAGGCTAGGTCCCCAGTAGAGATAAAAGCAGAGGGCGTATTTTGATCTGCACTCCCCTTTCTTACCTCCTTACCTAGCCAAGGGTACTGACAGCACAGGGACAGCTGAGTCTCTCATCCCAAACCCCAGAGAGGAGGGATGCATAGGATGCCTCAAACAGAAGCCAGCCCCAACCTAACTCATCTATACTAATGTCTAGATCCTTCCAAGCCCTTCACACATTCTGCTGATTCAGTAACTACAAAACGGATCCCAATATTTACAAAAGCCAGCAAAGCCAAAATAAAATCAAATCCACAGGGCCACCTGTAGGAAAAGTCAAATAATTTAACCCCTTAAGGTACTATGGCATTATCAAAGATAATAATAAAACAGGGAGACCTCAAACAGGAAAATAGCAAGGCAAAAAATATATAAACTATGGAATTATAAGAACTCAAGATAACGTAGTATCACAAGGTAAGAATAACTCTCAAGAAACCAAATACAAAAATAGAGAAGATTCAATCTTCCTACTAAATAAATAGTTTAGAACTGCTATAATGAAGAAACTCAAGGAGACAGAAGAACATTTAGAAAGGCAAGTCAAATAAATACAAGTGAAACCAGAGAGACAAAACAAAAAAATACAAAAAACTCAGAAAATCAAAGAAATACAAAAAAATTCAGGAAAATAAATTAATGACCTGGAAAATAAGATGAAAAAAAGGTAACAGTTGAAGTGTTAAATAAAAAGTTAACATTTAGGAGATAAAGAGCATAACGTGACATCAAATACTCTGGAAAATATATGGGAGTAGAAAAGCTAAACCAGAAGATTAAATCAGTGACCAAACAACACCAAAATCCAGTAGAAGGAAGGAAATAACAAAAATTAGAGCAGAAATCAATAAAATAGCCATCAAAAAATAACAGTGCAAAAGATTAATGAAATAAAAACTTGGTTCAAAAAGAAGGGAGAAAACTAAAATAAATAGAATCAGAAATGAAAGAGTGAAAGTTAAAACAGTCACCTCACATAGAGGATCTTAAGTCTACTATGCACATCTTCATGTCAATGATTTAGGAAATCTGTAAAAAATGAAAAAAAATCTTAAGAGCTTACAATTTTGCAAGAATAAATCAAAGAAAGGGAAAACCTGAACAGTTCAGTCACAAGCAAAGACACTTGAAACAGTCATCAAAAATCTCCCAAATAAACAAGAGCCCAGGACCAGAGGGTTTCACTAGTGGGCTTTACCAAACCTTCAAAGAGGAACTAATACCTATATTTTTCAAACTCTTCAATAAATTGAGGAAAAAGAATGCTCCCAAACACATCCTATGAAGTCAACATTACTCTATTATCAAGATCAAACAAAGACAGCACAAAGAAAGAAAACTACAGACCAAAAATCTTGATGTACACAAATGCAAAAATACTCAACAAAATCTTAGTAAACTATCAGATATTATGACCAAGTGGAATTTATTCCTGGGATGCAAGTATGGTACAACATACATGACTCAATCAATATAATTTTACCATGCTAACAAAAGAAAAGATAAAAATCAAATGATCATGTCAACAGATGCAAAGAAGGCATTTGACAAGATTCAATACACACTTTTGATAAAAACTTAGTAAACAGGGTAAGAAGGAACATAGCTCAATATAATCAATGCCATAAATGATAAGCCCACAGATAAGATCATAATCAGTAGTGAGAAACTGAAAGCTTTTCTCTAAGATCAGGTACATGACATGGAGGTCCACTCTCATCATTCCTGTTCAACACAGTATAGGAAGTCTTAAAGAAAGCAGTTACTCACAGGAAAAACAAAATGAATCCAAACAGGAAAAGAGTATAATTATCACTATTTTTTTTCTAAATTGTGGGTATTTTAATTTTTTTAAAGGCACACATTGTAATATAGTTTTGTAACCTTCCAATTTCATTTAGTATTTCTCAAACATCTCTCTATACCAGCAAGCAGTCTTCGATAACTGTCACGGGGAAGAGACAGATGTGATGCCAGAGGCATGGGAACAAGAGAGTTCATGAGAGACAGAGTGAAGAACAGAAAAAACAGATTCATTTAAATACCCTGCTAAGTGAAGCAGCAGGTAAGACAGGAGAGGCCTGCTGCCAATTATCACTATATTCAGATGACATGAATAAATGCATCATGACTTTTCTGATCACTTAGTAGTTTGTTATTTTCATAGAGAAATGCAACACACTTTTGTATATTGATTTTTTTATTGCTATTTATATATTTTACATTA
Source organism: Scalopus aquaticus (assembly GCA_004024925.1). NCBI lineage: Eukaryota > Metazoa > Chordata > Mammalia > Eulipotyphla > Talpidae > Scalopus > Scalopus aquaticus. The sequence continues at coordinate 8,946 of PVIJ01006476.1, read as the reverse complement.
TTGTGTATTCCCCGTAGGTTACCCACCACCGATTCACCATGAACCATCACCATAGTCCCTTGTGCTCTTTTCTCCCCTATTTTGAGCCCCTATGTAGCCCACCACTTGATTTATTGCTAATTTTTTTAGTAGAGTCTTTAGGATCTCACTCTATATAATCATGTCATCTGAAAATAGTGATAATTGGCAGCAGGCCTGTCCTGACTTATCTGCTGCTTCACGTAGCAGGGTATTTCAATGAATCTGAAAAGTCATCTAATGCATCATTTTTTCTGACAACCCAATGAAAGAGAACAGGATCAAGGAAACAATCCCATTTACAGTAGCATCAAAAAGTATTAAATACATAAACTTGACAGAGGAGGTAAATGACTTATTCCACTGTCTTTGACAAAACAAATAGAAAAAGACTCAAAGAAGTGGAAGTATATCCCCTGCTAATGGACTGGAAGAATTAACATAGTCAAAATGTCATTCTTATCCAAAGCAATTTAAAAATGCAGTGCAATCCCTATAGAAATTTCAATGCACTTCTTCAAAGAAATAAAGAAGACATTATTGAAATTTATATGGAACTATAAAGGACCGCAAATAGACAAAGAAACTTTTTTTTAAAGATTTATTTATGCATACAAGAGCTGGGTGTAGGACAGAAGTGTGGGGGAGGGTGAAAGGATTCACCAGAGAGAGTGGGGAGCAAAATAGGCAGATCAGCTGAAATACACTGCTAACGGAAGCAGTGGACTAGTCAGGAGAGGTCTGCTGCACCATGTGGGAAGCTCCATGGGTAGGTATTGAACTCATGCTGCAGTGCCTGCAGATAGCTTCATAGTGCTGACACTTAACCCACTGCACCACCAGGGAGGCCCCCTAGGTAAAGAAATTTTGACAGAAAAAAAAAAAGAGGGGAATGGAGGCACTATACTTCCAGACTTGAAAAACTACATTATAAGGCCATAGTAATCAAAACAATGTGGTACTGGAATAAAACAGAAACACAGGCAGTGGAATAGAGTTGCGAACACAGAAATAAACTCACATGGACAGTTGATACATGACAAAGGAGCAAAGATTATTCAATGGAGAAAGGAAAGTCTCTTTAATGAATGGCATTGGGAAAACTGGACAGTCAACATGCAGAAAATGAAAGCAGACCAACCACACACAAAAATCTCTCATGCCATATACAATCATCAACTTAAAATGGATTAAAAGCCAGAATTCATTAAAAACATGGATGAAAGCATAGGCAAAATAATCCACAACATTGGTTTCAATGTTGTCTCTGGGGACTTGACTTGAACATCAAGGAAAATGAAAGCAAAAATAAACAAATGGGACTAAATCAAACTAAAAAGCTTCTATACAATGAAAGAAATTATCAGTTAAAAAAAAAAGAAAGAAACCCCTCTAAGTGGGAAAAATATATGAACATGATACATCGGACAAGGTGCTAATATCCAAGATACTAAAAGAACTCATACGATGTAATGAAAAGAGAATAACCCAATTTTAAAAATGGGCAGAGGAGCTCAAGAGACACTTCTCCAAAGAAGTAAGACAAATGCCCTACAGGGACATGAAGAAATGTTCAATATCACTTATCATCAGGGAAATGCAAATAAAAACCATAATGAAATACCACCTCACTCCTGCAAAAATGGCCCATATGAAAAACAAAAAAATAAAAACAGAAACAATAAATGGTAAGGTTGTAGAGAAAAAGGAACCCAGTTACAGAATTTTAGTAGTACTATAATACTGGTGCAGCCCTTATGAAAAACAGTATGGGATTTTGTCAACATATTAAAAACATATCTACCATATGACCCAGTAATTCCACTCCTTGACATTTACTCAAAGAACACTAATTCAAAAGGATAACTGCACTCATGTTCATTGCAGCACTACTTACAATTGCCACGTTAGGGAAACAACCTAACATAAACAGACCAATTACAAACAAGGAAATTGAGGACTTCCCTGGTGGCACAACAGGTTAAGCGCAGAGCTGTGGAGCTGTTAGCAGCTGCAATGCAAGTTTGATGCCCAGCAGGGGAGATTCCCACATGGCGCAGCAGACCTCTCCTGCCTTGCCCGCAGTTCCTCTCAGCAGTGTATTTCAGTCACTCTGCCTGTTCTGCTCCCCACTCTGTCTCTGGTGAGCCCTCTCACCACCCCACACCTCTGGCCTGTACCCAGCTTGTATGCATAAATAATATTTTTGAAAAATAAAATACAAATACAAACAAGAAAATTGAAGCAGTAATCAAGTCTCAAAAAAAAAACAACATAAGCACTGAGTCAAACAGTTTATTATTGAGTTCTACTAAGCTTTTAAAGATAACTGTACCTGGCTTACAAAGAAAAAATGAGAAAACACAAATAAATAGGATTATAAATGAAAGAGGAGAAATCACAACGGACACAGCAAAAATCAAAAAAATAATCAGAGATTACTATAAACGGCTATATGGAATCAAGTACAACAACCTAGAGGATACGGACAAATTCCTAGAAGATACAACACCCAAAACTAGACAAAGAAGATATAGAACACCTAAACAGACCAATAACAAGCAATGAAATTGAAACAGTAATTAAAAACCTCCCCAAAAACAAAAGCCCAGGACCAGATGGTTTCATAAACGAATTCTACCAAACATTTAAAAACTAAATAGTCCCTATATTATACAAACTCTCAAAAAATCGAGATGGAAAGAGTACTACCAAACACATTCTATGAAGCAAATATTACTCTAACACCAAAACCAGACAAAGACAATACAAAAAAAGAAACTACAGACCAATCTCCCTCATGAATACTGATGCAAAAATATTTAACAAAATCTTGGCCAACAGGATGCAACAATGCATCCAAAAGATAATACACCACGACCAAGTAGGATTTATTCCAGGGACACAAGGATGGTTCAACATCCGAAAGTCAATCAATGTATTGCAAAACATCAACAAAAAGAAAAATAAAGACCACATGATCATATCAATAGATGCTGAGAAAGCATTTGACAAAGTGCAACATCCATTTATGATAAAAGCCCATGAAATCCTTGTGATAGAAGGAACATACCTCAACATAATAAAAGCCATATATGACAAACCCATAGCCAACATTATCCTCAACGGTGAGAAGCTGAAGGCCTTTCCACTGATCAGGAGCAAGGCAAGGATGTCCACTCTCACCACTGCTTTTCAATATAATACTGGAAGATCTCGCCAGAGCAATAAGACAAGGGAAAGACATACAAGGAATCCAAATAGGAAAAGAAGGAATTAAACTGTCTCTATTTGCAGACAATATGATAATATACATAAAAAACCCTAAAAACTCTGTAGAAAAACTACTCAAAATATTAGGCCAGTTCAGTAAAGCAGCAGGATACAAAATCAATGAACAAAAATCAGTACCTTTCCTATATACAAACACCCAATCTGAAGAAGAAGAAATTAAGAAATCCTTCCCCTTCAAAATCAAAACCAAAAAAAATCAAATGTCTAACAAAAGACATAAAGGACTTATACAAAGAAAACTATAAAACACTGTTGAAAGAAGTACAAGAAGACAAAAGAAAATGGAAAGACATCCCCTGCTCATGGATAGGAAGGATTAATATTATCAAAATGGCAATCCTACCAAAAGCAATTTACAGATTCAATGCTATGCCAATAAAAATCTCAATGACATTCTTCAAAGAAATAGATCAAATACTGATGAAATTCATATGGAATCACAAAAAACCCCACATAGCTAAAGCCCTCCTGACTAAAAAGAAAGAAAACGGAGAAATTTCACTCCCTGATTTCAAACTATACTACAAAGCCATAATAACTAAAACAGCATGGTACTGGAACAAAAACAAACACAAAGACCAAGGGAACCAAGCAGAATACCCAGAATTAAATCCGCTTATCTATAAACAACTAATCTTTGACAAAGGAGCAAAGAAAATGCAGTGGAACAAGGACACTCTATTCAATAAATGGTGCTAGGAAAACTGGACAGCTACATGCAAGCTACATGCAAAATAATGAAGCTAGACTACTACCTCACACCCTGCACAAAAGCCAACTCAAAATGGATACAAAACCTGGATGTAAGACCTGAAACCATCAAATTTATAGAAGAAAATATAAGCAAAACTCTACACAACACACATCTCAGCAAAATCTTTAAAGACACATCCCCCAAAGCAAAGGAAGTGAAGGACAAGATAAACAGGTGGGATTACATCAAAATAAAAAGCTTCTGTACAGCAAAAGAGACATTAACCAAAACAAACAGACCCCCTACAACTGGGAAAATATCTTTGCACACAATGCATCCAGTAAAGGACTGATAACAAAAATTTACAAGGAACTCACACAACTCAACAAAAACAAAGCCAATAACCCAGTCAAAAAATGGGCAGAAGAGTTCAAAAGGCACTTCTCCAAAGAAGAAAAGCAAATGGCCAACAGATACATGAAAAAATGTTCAACATCACTTATACTCAAGGAAATGCAAATCAAAACCACTATGAGATACCACCTCACACCTGTGAGGATGGCACACATTAAAAATTTGGGCAACAACAAATGCTGGAAAGGATGTGGAGAAAAGGAACTCTTCTACACTGCTGGTGGGAATGTGAACTGGTCCAACCACTACGGAAAGCTGTATGGCGATTCCTCAAAATGCTCAACATGGAGCTTCCATACGACCTAGCAATACCACTTTTGGGATTCTACCCAAAGGACACAAAAACACTAACCCAAAAGGATACATGCACCCGTATGTTTACTGCGGCACTGTTCACAACAGCAAGGGTATGGAAGCAACCCAGATGTCCAAAAGTAGATGACTGGATCAAGAAGATGTGGTACATATACACAATGGAATACTATTCAGCATGGAAAGAAGATAAACACATGCAATTTGCAGCGACATGGATGGGATTAGAGGGGATCATACTCAGCAAAACAAGCCAGAAACAAAGAGAAAAATATCAAATGGTTTCACTTATAACAGGACTATAGGGAAACAAAATAGGAGAGAGACACTTGGGGGGGGGGGGCAATAAAGGCACAAAATGGAGTAGAAAAGGACACAAGGGACCACAGGTAAATTGGTGGTGGGTTACCCAAGGGGAATACAAAATGTAAAAGATATAAATAACAATAAAAATATGTATTTTTAAAAAAATAAATAAATAAAGATAACTGTACCTGCCTCTCTCAAACTCTTCAAAAAACTTAGGAAGAAGGAATGCTTCCCAAACATTTCATGAGGCCAATATTTGATACCAAAAGCAGAAAAGGATTCAGAAAACAACTGTAGTCCAAAATCCCTGATGAAAATAGATGCAAAACTCCTCAACAAAATTCTAGTGAACCAAATTCAACAATACATTATAAGGATTATGCATTATGACAAAATGGATCATTCAGTCCTGCAAGTTGGTCATTGTGAATCACCATATCAACAAAAGAAAACTAAAAAACCATGATCATATCAACAGATGCAGAGAAAGTGTTTGACAAGATTCAACATCTTTTAGGATTAAAGAAACTCAATAAAATGGGATAAAAGGAACAAACCTCAACATAGTAAAGTTCATATATAAGAACTCAATGCTAACATCACAGGCAATGGTAAAAATCAAAATGTTCTCCTCTAAGATCAGGTATGATACAAGGATGTGCATTTTCACCATTATTATTCAACAAGTATTAGAAATCCTAGTTAGAGCAATTAGGCAAGAAAAAGATAAAATGAATCCAAATTGGGGAAGAAGTAGTAAACCATCACCATTTGCAGACGGCCTAATAAACATAGAAACCCTAAACACTCACTAAGCAAACTATTAGAAATAATAATCAATAGACAAAAGCTACAAAATCAATTAACAAAAATTGGTTGCTTTTGTGTACACACCAACACAAAAAAAATAAGATGTAGAATTCAAGGAAAAAAGTACTTAAAGTATTTATATTACTATCAGAAACAAATATCTAACAATAAACTTAAAGTATTGATAGAGGAAAGACCGGTACAACCAAAAGTATACAATATTATTGAAAGAAATAAAGAACAAAGATTTGCAAAGGTATTTCCTGCTCATGGAATAGCAGAATTAACATTGCTAAAAAGGTCATCTTACCCAAAGCAATATACATATTAAATATAATCCCTATCAAAGTTTGAATGACATTGTTCAGATGCATAGAGAAAACAGTATTAAAATTTATGGAAACACCAAAGATGTTGAATAGCCAAAATAATACTGTAATAAAGGTATGTAGTTATCATCCTCCCAGACTTCAAACAATACTACAAATCTATAGTAATCAGAGCAGTATAGTTTTGGAATAAAAACAGGCACACGACAATGGAAGAGAATTGAGACCCCAGAAATAAACCTTCATTTTATGACAAAAAAAACAAATGTCTACAATGAAGAAAGTTTCTTCAACAAATGGTGTTCAGAAAACTAGACAGTCATAAGCAAAAATATATGTGTGTGTGTGTGTGTGTGTGTGTGTGTACACTCTATCACACCACACACAAAGTTGACTCAAAATACATGTTAATAATTTGGATGCAAGACCTTCAACCATAAAACACCTAGAATATAGGCATTAGTTTTTTACAACACTGGCTTCAATGACGTTTTTGAGGACTTGAGTACAAAGCCAATGGGAATATAAGCAAACCTAAACAAACGAGATTAAATCAAACTAAAAAGTTTCTACACAGTGAAAGAAACTGTCATTAAAATGCAAAATTAAGGCCTTCCTGGTGCTGCAGGGGTTAAGTCTTAGCACTATCAAGCTATCACCAGCCACTGAGACATGAGTTCAATTCCCTGCCAGGGAGTTAACGCACATATGGCACAGCAGACCTCTCCTGCCTCGCTCGCTGCTGTCTTCGGCAGTCTCTTTCTGCTGACTGCCTGTTCCACTCCCCACTTTGTCTCTCGTGAATCCTCTCACCCCTCGCACCTCTAGACTACACCACAGTTGCTGTTTGCATACATAAAATAAGTATTTTTTTAAATGTAAAGATACCCTACCAACCAGAGGATTATTTTTATATCCTACATGTGGCAATGGCTGATATTTACAAGGAACCATATACTTCAACAACAAAAAATCAAAAAATGGGCAGAAGAGCTAAATAGACACTTGGTGAAAGAAAACATACATATGGCCAACGGGCACATACATATGGCCAACGGGCTCATTATTTATCATGAAAATCCTTATCATAACCACAATGATACCATTTTACAATTGTGAGAATAGTCCATGTCCAAAAGTCCATGTCCAGAAAGAAGCATTGACGAGGATGTAGAGAAAAAGGTACCCTTTACATTAGTGGAAATACAGGCTTTTCCAGCCTTTACAGAAAATATTATGGCGAATTCTCAAATATTAAAAACAAATCTACTATATTATCCAACAATTCCATTTCTAAATACGTATCCAAAGAATGCAGAAACACTAATTAGAAAGCACATATGCATCCTATAACACTGGTCAACAAATTTTTACAAAAGTCATGTTACTGATAAAATTAGTCATTTCCTATCAATTTGTATGTGCTCAACAAGAATATGACAGTCAAATTCTAATTTTGGTTCTAGGTTTTTTTTTTTGAATCTGCAATAAATTAATGTTTACATCACTAAATGCATGCCAAGAGTAATAGGCCTACGGTTAATACCCGTAAAAAAATCAAGTCATAGACTATTTCTTAGATTTCTTTGCTTGTCTTTCATACAGTTGTTTAGGAACAGAATAGATGGAAGACGGTTTCCACTGTGCAAAAGCACAGCCTTAAGACTCAGTTTCTAAGAGTCTAGAAACAGTCTCCATACTTGTGGGTCATGAGTGATTTCTAAGGAATTCATGAGGCCCTCAATATTGGAACAGAATACCAGAGTACTTTCCTTTCTGAAGAAAGGATCCAACTGCTGGTGGCGCTTTCGATCTAAAGTAATTGTGGCCATTTGCTTTTCTTCTTTGGAGAAGTGCCTTTTTAGCTCTTCTACCCATTTTTTGACTGGATTGTTAGCTTTGTTTTTGTTGAGTTGTGTGAGTTCCTTGTAAATATTTGTTACCAGTCCTTTATCGGATGCATTGTGTGCAAAGATCTTTTCCCAGTTGGTAGGGTGTCTATTTGTTTTGGTTAATGTCTCTTTTGCTGTACAGAAGGTTTTTATTTTGATGTAATCCCACCTGTTTATCTTGTCCTTCACTTCCTTCGCTTTGAGGGATGTGTCGTTAAAGATTTTGCTGAGATGTATACTGTGTAGAGTTTTGCCTATATTTTCTTCAAAGCAAATGGCCAACAGATACATGAAAAAATGTTCAACATCACTTATACTCAAGGAAATGCAAATCAAAACCACTATGAGATACCACCTCACACCTGTGAGGATGGCACACATTAAAAATATAGGCAACAACAAATGCTGGCAAGGTTGTGGAGAAAAAGAACTCTTCTACACTGCTGGTGGGAATGTGAATTGGTCCAACCACTATGGAAAGCTGTATGGCGATTCCTCAAAATGCTCAACATGGAGTTTCCATACAACCCAGCAATACCACTTTTGGGAATCTACCCAAAGGACACAAAAACACTAATCCAAAAGGATACATGCACCTGTATGTTTACTGCGGCACTGTTCACAATAGCAAAGGTATGGAAGCAACCCAGATGTCCAAAAGTAGATGACTGGATCAAGAAGATGTGGTACATATACACAATGGAATATTATTCAGCAATTAAAGAAGATAAACACATGCAATTTGCAGCAACATGGATGGAATTAGAGGGGACCATACTCAGCGAAACAAGCCAGAAAGAAAGAAAAATATTGAATGGTTTCACTTATAACAGGACTATAGGGAAACCAAATAGGAGAGAGACACTTGGGGGGC
>PVIJ01006475.1:0-91779 GCA_004024925.1 Scalopus aquaticus | reverse complement strand
GGGAAGGAAAAGGGCACAAAATGGAATAGAAAAGAACACAAGGGACCATGGAGATGGATCACGGGTGAATTGTGGTGGGCTACCCAAGGGGAATACAAAATGTAAAAGACATAAATAACAATAAAAATATATATTAAAAAAAACGGCTGAACTTCTAAACTGCATGGGCCCCTACACCTTTTGGGGGCTGGTAGAGTTAACCAATGAGTATCAACAAAGAGCATCATTGGTGAGGGGGGTGATTTGGTTGACTGGATAAGATTCCTAGGTACCCAACCTTCTGGTTCTCAGGTTGTCTGCACCTCTCTACCAGGACCCAGCATCATGAGGGAATTTGTGAAAAATACAAACCAGGTGACCCTTGAAAAACATGGGTGTGAACTGCACAGGTCCCCTTATATAGGGATTTTTTTCAATAAATACAGTCAACCCTTCATATCCTTGGGTTCCACATCCATGGATTCAACCAACCACAGACGTCACTTGGCTGAGTCCACAGATGCAGATGTGGAGAGTCCACTATAAGGGATTTAAGCAGTGGTGGACTTGGGTATCTATAAGATTTTCTGAAATCAGTCCCCACAGATACCAAGGGACAACTAGACTCTAATCCTACTCCAAACCTACTGAAGCAAGAATGTCAGGGTGGGGCCAGCGATCTATGTTTTAACAAGCCCTCTGGGTGATTCTGGTGCACACTAAAATTGGGAATTACTGCCATAACTATTATCACCTGTCCTTTGTTCACAGTTACTAATCCTGACATACTGTCCAATCCCTTGTTGCTTCTACCAAAATGTTGTTTCCTTTCTAAATAGTCCTTTTGTAATACTCTCCTCAAATTACTCATTTTGAGTGTGCCCTTGGGGCCCTAACATAATACACTAGAAAATTCCTGGAATCTCAAAAATTAGACAACTAACAGTTTTGTATCCTAACCATAAAAAGGACCACTGGCCAAGGTGAAAAGAAACCTGTCAATGAGACAGTCAAGTAAGGAACTCATCCTAAAATCCTTTAGACAACAGTTGGCAGTGGGCCTCTGTTTCAGGAAATGTCTCCTCTTGGCGAACTAAAAAATGATGTAACATCCTTGCGAGACATATGACTAAAATCCGAGGTTTTTGTGTGGGCTTGACTCGTAATGTTGGTTTCTACCAAGGACTTTACTCTGAAGAGGGAGACTACTTAGGTATGTTGCCACTTCCAAAATGAAGTTGCTGTATTTTTTTCCTTTGGCTAAGACCAAAGCTATAGCACGCTAAATTCATACCATTTATTTTTTCATCCAATATGAAAGTTGTAAGGGCCAAGATAAAACATTTGAGCAGCTGGAGAGAATAAACAAGTTCAAAGAGTCAGCCTGACTAGAGTGTATAATGCCTAAGACAAAGAGAGACTGTTTCTAGGTGTCTGTTTCCTCAGGTCTGTTGTCACAGGGACTCTCCTTGTTTGCAAGACAAATCTGGTACAGAAATATTCATCCGAGGTCAGCAGGATGCCCAGAGTAAAACTGAGAAACCCTACTCTAGCAAATCATCTTCTTTGGAAATATAAGGGCTAAGAAGCCTGGAGTCAGGGCAAGAAAGACTGGGGAAACAGCCCAAAATGTTAAACTAGCCCAGATTTTTCTTGCGTATGTGGACTGAGTCTATTAATTTTGCCTATAAATAAAGAAACTGGTTTTCAAAGTAACATCCGTTCCTTATACCTTATAATTTATTCATTTCACCAGTCTGAGCTTGGCCCTGAAAAATGGTGAGGGAGGGCCTCCCTGGTGGCGCAGTGGTTAAGCGCTGCTGTCGGAGCTGTTGGCAGCGGTAACGCATGTTCAACGCCCGGCGGGGGAGATTCTCACATGGTGCAGCAGACCTCTCCTGCCTCGCCCGCTGCTCCCCTCAGGAGTGTATTTCTGTCGATCTGCCTGTCCTGCTCCCCACTCTGTCTCTGGTGAACCCTCTCGCTGCCCCATGCCTCTGGCCTGTACCCCAGCTTGTATGCAGAAATAAATAAATCTTTTTAAAAAAATGGTGAGGAAGACTAAGTTCATTTTAAAATTTGTTCCCTGATTTTTTTTTTTTTAATAATTCCCCACCAGCACCAGCACCTCCTCCACAGAGATCATGGTATCTTCAAGCTGTAACCTGTCTATCACAGCCACCACTTGAAGAAACTTCCCAGGTTTTCCCCTCTTTGAACTTTCCAGAACACACTTAGAATTTAAAAGAACTGAATCCTGTCCCTCAGGGCTTATTGCTTATATAATTATCTAATTAACCCTGATGGGCAATGGCTTGCCTCCTAGTAACCCTCTTGCCTAAGATAGCCTACTAGACTCTCTCAGGGACAGAAGGTCTTGCCACTTAGTAGTTTTGTAACCTTGGAAAAGTTATGAAGTATCACTGATTCTTAGGATAGGTAGGGATCAATGATTGAATACATAGTTTAATACCGGGGTGTTCACCTTCTATTTAACTTTCTACCTCCTGTGTGCTCAGAATGCTGTATTTATTATCACAAATCCTGACAGTAACCCAACAAGATATGGTTAACACCAGCCCCATTTTACAGATGTGGAACTGAGACTAATAGACTCAATAGAGTAACATAATTAGTCCAAGGACGTGGCAGTTAGGGTTCATTCCATTTGACTGTGTGATCTCCCGGCAGATCCCACTCCAACCCTACCACTGAAGCATCCTTTATAACACTTGAATCCTGTCTTCCTCTAACTTCCATTCACCATCAACCTTTGCATCTTTACTAAGTAAAGTCATTTCCCTCTTCCACATGCTATCCCTTTAGCTATTTCAACACTACAAACACCCCCCAAACGTTCAACTTTTCCTCCTATGAAGGTTTTAATTCTCTTCACTATACTACTGAAGCTTCTTCAGTTGGATTATTTCCCATAATTCAACAATAAAACCTGAAGCTTTACATACATATAGAAAATTTCAAATTGTACACATACAGTACAATTAATTTCTATAAAGTGAATACTCCTTGATCAAGACCAGAAGTAGAAGAAGTAGACACCCATGATGCTGAAAGGAAAGTAGGCCAGGGAGGAAAGTAACCCCGGCCATTGTGAAGAAGCAGGAAGCCCGGAAGGTGGCAAACCCCTTGTTTGAGAAAAGGCCCCCAAATTTTGGCATTGGACAGGACATCCAGCCCGAAAGGGACCTCACCCACTTTGTCAAATGGGCCCACTACATCAGAATTCAGTGGCAAAGGGTGATTCTTTATAAGCAGCTGGAAGTGCCTCCAGCCCTTCACCAGTTCACCCAGGCCTTGGACTGTGTACAGCTATTTAACTGCTTAAGCTAGCCCACGAGTACAGACCAGAGACCAAGGGAGATGGTTGACTCGGACTGAGAAGAAAGATGCTGACAACTGGAATGTCTCCACTAAGAAGCCACCTGTCCTTTGAGCAGGGCTTCATAGTCACCACGGTGATGGAAAACAAGAAGGCTCACTGGTGGTGACTGCATATGTGAATCTGGTTGCCTTCTTGCCTGCCCCGGGGTTCCCCACTGCATTATCAAGGGGAAGGCCAGGCTGGAGTATCTGGTTCACAGGCGGACTTATCTCACCGTTGTCTTCACAGAGGTTTACTCAGCAGACAAAGGTGCCCCGGCTAAGCTGGTGGAAGCTATCAACACCAATTACAGTGACAGATATGTTGACATCTGCCATTACTGGGGAGGTAACGTCCTAGGCCCAAAATCTATGGTTCGAATTGCCAAGCTAGAAAAGGAGAAGGCTAAAGAACCACCACCAAACTAAGCTAAGTACACACTGCAATGTCTTTTGTACATAAAAAGAATAAAAATTCTCCTTAAGCCAGTGTTGGTTTTTGGGGAGAAACCAGTCAGTTATTTTTGGAAAAAAGAAAAAGATACAGAGGCATTACCAGAACCCTAGAACTCCATGTTATCCAGTCTCTGCTTCCCCCAGAATTGCCCAACACCCTAATTTTTAACACATGGCTTGAGTAAGGGAAGTACACAGTCTGCACCCTTTTGTGTCTGCTTCCTTTGCTCAGTAGTATGTGTTCATGTCATATTGTGTGAGGCTATGGTTGATTTATTCTCATTGCTTTCTTTGTACTTATTTAAAGTTGTGGAAAATACATCTAACATAAAATTGACCTTCTTCACCATTTTTAAGTGTTCCATGGCTTTAAGCACATTTACAACGTTGTCCAAGCATCAGCACCATCCATTTCCAGAACGTTTACATCTTCACAGCATGAATCTCTTGTATCCACTAAACAATCCCTCCCCATCTCCTCCCGTCGCCCAGTCACTGGCCATCACCATTCTATTTTCTGGCTCAACAAATAGTCTGGATACCTCATATAAGTGGAATCATACAGTATTTGTCTTTTTGGTGACTGACTGATTTCACTTAGCGTATATGTGCTCAAGATTCATCCATGTTGTAGTATGTGTCAGACCTTACTTCCTTTTTAAAATTGAATGATATTCGATTGTATGGAATTACCATACTTTGTGTGTTCTGTGCACTTTTGAAAGTGTGTTGATGTGTACGGGACCCGGTGTCTCTGCTGGATGCCCTTTGCATCATCACTGCACCTCCACACTCTGTTTTACTTGCTTCCTGGTGTGACTCCCCTCCACACAGAGTGTTCCTAATGCTTTATCCATCTTTGCTTCCCTGGGACCCAAATACAAATGGAAACCCAATGACAATACGTGTCAATAAACAAAAGAATGAAAGTATAACAGACCCACAAAGTCCCTCCTCTTTACTCCCTGACCCTCAGTTTCCTCATTCTTGAAATGAAGGGTTTGGACTATCAGTTTCCCAAGTCTTGCCTATATTAACATCGCTGATCTCCTGGTAGATCTGCATTTAAGAAAGCTTTGCAGTGATCTATTCCGAGAGTGTGTCTAACAAAGCAATACCTGTTCCAGTTTATGTAATTTCATCTTATTCCTTTGGTAACTCTGTTAGGTAATGTGAGAATTCAAGGTTCCACGAGAGAGGCTCTGGACAAGGAGACAGACTTAAAAGTGGATCATTTAGGTGGTCTCTCCTGGGGTGAGATCTGCTAACTTAATTTCTTTCATTCCACTGCTGAACTGAAAAGCTATTAGGGCTGTAGGGAAGCTGCAATTCCTAACCCAGTCAGTAGGTGGCCACTTAACTACACCCAGAGGAGGCAGATGAGGAAAACAACTGGACCCCAGAGAGAAGATTGCCCTAAAGTGGCAGTAGACCAAATTAGGCTTTTTCTAGGAGCCTTTCCAGATATAAAACAGTTAGAAGGCCCTGAGTAGTCTGAAACACACTGACAGGCAATGGACTTTAAATGCTATTCGCTCTATTCCTGGATAAGTTAAAACAGGAACATAATATTTTACCCGCCATCTTGTGACTCCGACTCTTACTGTCTCCTCTCTTCCTTCTCACTCATCCACTAGAATTTATGAGCAAGGCGCAAAGCCAGCTTGTGATGGGCCTATCATTGAAACACACTAACTGAAAATGTCTCAAGGGATAGTGAGCTTACAGGCAGATCAGTTTTTTCCATCTGGAATTTTTAAAGGAGACTGAACTTACTGTCTTATGAAAAAGAATACTCACACACATATTTCAAGAACATTTGGAAACTTCTGTATCATATCAGATGAAGATCCATACAAATAAATAGTTTCTCCATGAAGTTAATAAAGTGGGTTATATTCTTCCACGTATTTTTAAGTAGATTACTAATATGTTTCTTAAAAAACTAACACTTTCAACTAACTTTAAACTTTAAACTAAACCATGACATCTAACTACTAACTGAAACTTACATATTCTTCTCTAACTTTAAATATTCATGGGTTATTATTTTTAAAAATTAGAATTAATTTATTTTGGTCTACTTTTGAATTTTTAAGTGTTACCTAACATTTTTGCTACAAGGGTATTTTTGCCAATTCCTATTCACTTTCTCTTGTACTTCTAAATTGCAAATTTCATTACTGAACATAGCTTATATTTTAAGGTTGATTTATCACTTTGAAACTTATGTTCCCTTATTTCATAATTGTTGCTTCTTTTTTTAAAAAAAAAAAGGATTTATTTTAACTACTTATGCATACAAGAATTGGGGTATAGACAGAGGTACAGGGGTTGAGAAGATTCACCAGAGACAGAGTGGGGAGCAGAACAGGTGGAGTGACTGAAATATACACTGCTGAGGGGAGCAGTGGGTGAGACAGGAGAAGTCTGCTGTGCCATGTGGGAAGCTCCCTGGCCAGGGATCAAACTCGAGCTCCTGTGGCTGCTGATAGCTTCATAGTGCTGAGACTTAACCCCTTGTACCACCAGGGAGGCCCTCATTATTGCTTCTTTAGTTTCAGGCAGCACTAACCTTTGGTGTGATTACCACACTTCACTGTTCTTCACTATGTCGTCTTCATGGAAGTTCTGTGACCAGCCTGTAGTATTTATTCCTTAGCATTTGTAATGCCCTGGAGGGTAAAAAGCAGACAGAAAATCAGACACTAAATAAATGCACAAATAAATAATTTCTTTGAAGACCACAGAAAACAATTTCAACCTACACATTAGCATTACATAAAGATAAAACGAAATAATGAACATGAAGGCACTTTGAAAAATAAAAAAATATGTCGTGTGAATGCAATATTTGGCCTGACTTGAAGTGGAAACCAAGAACTGCTGAAATAATGACTTCTTAGGAGTTACTAAATGCCTGGGGATAAATACCTGAGGAAAGAATGTGGAGACATATAACTAGCATCATTTCTGAAGCTAGGTAAATGCGCTACATTGTTAACCTCCAAGTGTTCTGACTACTATTGGGACCTGATACATTTTAGTAAAAGAGCAATGAGAGAGTGCATTATTTTACAGTAACCTAGGGAGTCCAGCAAAAATCAGCACAAAGTCTTAAAAGTGGCTGGTCTGACAAGATGGAGCCAATATAATGTGGCTTTTCTATTAACTTAGCTATAAAGTTGGCCATTAACTTAGCACTTAATTGGATCCTCCTACAGGGGAATCATAAGTGCATTCAGTCCTGCAGGCTAGAGAACATGTTGTACCTGCTGAACAGTGTTAAAGGTACTTTAAAAGTCTGGTTATAATTGAGTAATGACTAAATACGACTTTATTATATCGGACTTTTAGAGGTGGTAGGCATGGTGCCTACCTACACAAAATTGTATCTAAAAGGCTGAGTCTGAATCTTAGCTTTCTGCAAATTTTGATCCTTTATTTTAACCTTTATGAGTCTCAGTTTCTTCATCTGAACAATGAGGGTAATATCTGCCCTTCACAGAATCATGAGAATTAAATTAGTCCTTGCAAAGAAAAGAGCTTTGTAAACTTAATCACTATAAACACATTAGTTACAATTACTAAATGTAACCATTATATATTACCAATGATAAAACTTAGGTTCAGAAAAACTAAATCATTTTACTAAGTACCTATGGTGGCAGAGTTAGCTAGAACACAAATCTCCAAAGTCTATTTTTCTTGCAGTAGATCAATCAGTACTGTTTTTTTTTGCTTTTTGACATTTTATATAAACTAAGGTCTTCATCCATGACTCATTTACATACATTTATTGTCCAACTGTGAAAGGTCACTAAAATTTAACTTTCAGTTTCTTAGAGGCCAGATTTAATTATCATGCCTATGTGCCTGCATTATTGAACTTCCAACTAAAAGTATAACTAGGTTAGTTCTTGAAAGAAAAAGTATTTTGTTTTCATTTTGCGTGTCAGTGCTTGGCCAAAACTTCTGGTTTCATAAAAGTGACAGAGATAATCTAAACCCTAAATCCTAAACCCTAAATTACAAGGAATAATCTGCAAAACAAATACAAACTTTTATGAAAGTTGAAACTTTCATTGTACTTCAGTCTTTGTAAAATAACTTTTATTCACTTTTATCCTAACTTATATTGCAACCTATAATTTTACCATTAACATTGTGATGTCAAAGATATCTTATCCTAATATTTTAGTCTCAATAGATTCATTTATCAATAATGTGTCTGGTTAAATGGCATACTTAAAGGCATTTTTTGTTTTAAATAAGTTTGTTCTGAATTTTCCATTACACTTAAAATAATGGACTAAGTAATATCTAAAATTTGCTTACAAACTGTTAGCTCAAATTCAGAATAATAAGAAATGAGATCAATATTTTTCCAGCTATAGTTCCATGGAGATTTGGGGTTAGCTTCTTTTCCACAGGAAATAAAAGCCTTGGAACCCTTTTAAGAAATGTGTATCATTTGAGTTTATACCAGTTTAATTTTACAGTGTTTCATAATGGAAAACATACACGTTCTATGAAGACTTGGGCTCCTGACCTGACTGTTTGAGCAAAATATGAAGCCTTTCTAAATCTCAGTTTTCTAATTACTAAAATGGGGTTGTTTCACCAGGAGGCCCAAAACTTAGAAGAGTTTTCAAAGCAGGGGAAGGGTTGGTGGGCAACTGAACCAATCTAGAAACGCTATTGTCTCAAAGCTAAAGAAATTTTCTGTCTAGAAAGAGGTAAAAATGTGACTGCGGGGCCTCCCTGGTGGCACAGCGGTTAAGCGCTGCACTGTGGCGCTGTCGGCAGCAGCGATGCGAGTTCGACGACGCCCAGCCGGGGAGAATCCCACATGGTGCGGCAGACCTCTCCTGCCTCGCCCGCTGCTCCCCTCAGCAGTGTGTTTCTGATCTGCCTGTTCTGCTCCCCATTCTGTCTCTGGTGAACCCTCTCGCCGCCCCACGCCTCTGGCCTGTACCCCAGCTTGTATGTATAAATAAATAAATCTTTAAAAAAAAAAAAGTTAAAAAAAAAATGTGACTGCGTGTTGTTGTCACCCTTTGTTCTGGTAAAATGACCCAACCTTTCCAAAAGTGAAACTCCTAGCTTCCCTGTGTTGTAGAGAGCATTTTGAGGTTCTGAGAAATTAACTAAATATTCTCCTTGGTAACAGAAAAATGAGTCTCTTAGCTGTGCTTTATCTCTGCCTGTTTTGTTGCTTTTGAGGTAAAAAAAAAAAAAAGTTGTCTCTTTTCTCTCCATATGAATCTAAATGGCCCAGGATCACCCTGTTTCTTGTTCCTGGGAAAATGTGTATTCTTGCCCGAGGAGGCACTATTCACAAGTCTGAAGTTGAGGCCTTGGAGATAGGAGGGTGTTTGCATCTAGAAAGTGAGGCCAATGAAACTTGACCTTGGAATGTGGTTGGGGAAATTAAGTGAGCTAATGCATGTAAGCAGCTGGCACCTAACAGATACTCAATAAACAGTAGCTATTATGAATGTGCCCAATATTGTTTTCCTTTGGCAGACATCAAAGGAGGTGGCAGAAAGCAGGGCAGCCCTGAGTCCTACACAGCTGCTGGCCTGTATGGTCCCACCCTAGCGCTGGGACATGCACACCTGAGAACCTTTGGCTGGGCTCTGGATAGTAGCTAGCCACGGTTAAGAGGAGTGAGAATCAAAAGCCAGTGAGATGTGATATGCAGTTTAGCAAAAAACACAGGCAGGGAACATACTCTTGGGTTCCTGGTTTAGCCAGGCCTGCATCTACTTACTCTTCAAACAGAAGAGAAGCAGCAACACAGGGCAAAGGGACACTACTGCCGGGGAGCTTGCCCAGGGCAGTGCTATCCTGATGCTCTCTGCTTGTCTTAACATCCAATAAATATGTTGCCCTTTTAGTAAATGACAACTTAAGATAGGAGCGCATAGGCAAGGCTGAGCACCATCTTCCAAAGGCTTAGCGGAGATGAGTGGTGTGGGAAATGCGCTAAAGGAATAGTAAGCAAGAGTAAAACGGGGCAGAAGGTATGAACTAGCCATCCAGGGGAGTAGACCGTGCAATGGAATAGCCAGGCAGCATGGAAAGGCCAGGCAGCGTCCATAGAATGAATTTAAATTCAGTTCAGTTGGCATAGATGTGTGTTTTTCCCCAACACTTTAAGCCTAAGTAGGCAGAATTGGTTTTAATTGGTTAGGATTTTGCCAGGCAAGGACTATGGAAAAAGAAAGGGACAAAGAAGGTAAGGATATACACAAGGATCATGATGGCAAGCTGGGTAAGGAGGCAAGTGTAGGGAGAGTAGGAGCCATGACACGTGTCAGGGCAATGGCTTCTAGGTATTTGTGGGACTGAGGAAGTTGTGTAAGCAAACCTTGGCATTACACTTGGGGGCAGAGGTGTTGGAGTGGGATAGATATTTCATTGCTGTCATCCCACTCTTTCCTACCCACATTTTTTCTATCCACATGTTTGTTTATTTTTAATTCTCCTTCCCACAGTTTAAATATTAAGATCATGAGGTGTTACTTGCTTTGCTAAGAGAGAAAACCCTTGCAATCCTGCCCAGTGCAAATTATTAAACTTCTAGCAAAGAAGGAGTTAAATGGTGTTATTTGGAAGTCCTTTAACATTATCCAGATTTGGCTTAGAGATAGGGTTATGCTGATGTCCTTTATTTTTCTCCTTAATTTACAAAGAGTTCTCTTATCTCAGACATTCTGGTACTTTGTTGGAATTTTCTAAGTAATGCAGTCTATTACAGAGCAAGTTTTGGGGGAGGGCTGCAACCTGACCCTGAAGTTGGGGCAGGATTCTAGCACAATAGAGGCCTCCTGGTCAGAGCTTCTTGCTCAGCTTCCTAACAGGAACAGGCACCTCATCAGAATGGCTGCAGGAGATCAGATGACAGGTGTTTATCAGTTTGTTGTGCTGGTTCTTCACCTCCCTTAATGATTGCCTTCCAAAGGCAATGACACAGCAGTCTGTTTTCTAGAGACCTTTAAGTTCAATAAATTCCTTGCTCAGAATGTTTGCCCTGGGATTTAGAGGAGCTTTAGGATAGAATGAGCAGTTTCCAAAGCACAGAAAGGAGAAAGAATAATAGAATCTGTAAGATTTTGAAATCACAAAAAGGGAAAATGGCCCACTATTATGTCCACACCCCTGTCTTGCAAGAAGCAACTTTGAATGGTCTCATTGTCCCCTTTTCTGTCTCTACAAGGGACTGCAGTGAGATTGTTCTAGAAAGAGAACTTTCTGTCCACTGGGAAAGTAGGTCTAATGCTCTGTCAGTGCCTTATGAACTTTTAAAAGTTGATCTTACATTTATCTTTCAGCAGATTTATTCTTCCAGACATTTACTCCTTCTCCTACTGGCTACCTAAGGGAAAGGAATTTGGAAAGTAATTCATCCTTTGTTGTTATAACAGACCTATTTTTTTTTTTTTTTGAAGAACAAGTTTATAGAAGGAGGAGACAGAAGAGCAGAGAGCACTCGCATAGGCACGAGTGGGCAGGAAGAGCTGCCCTGAAAGGAATAAATTTGCTAAGAGAGGCCTGCATGGTTGCAGGCAGGCAGCATTGAGGAGAAGCTGCCCTGCTGAGGGAGGTCAAAGAAGAGAAGTCCCGGCATGATCATGGGTAGGCAGGAGGCTGCTGCCCTGCAGAGGGACAGAGTTGATGGAAAGAAGCACCTGCATAGTCACAGGTGGGCAGACAGGAGTGATGATGCTGCTCATAAGAGACCTAATTTTTAAATTACCCTGTTAATGCATGCGCATGTGTGTGTGTGTGTGTGTGTGTGTGTGTGCGTGCGCGTGCGCACACACACACCCACACACCCCTGAATCATGATATTCTAGCATTTAAATTTTGACTTTCTGGTTTTTTGAATTTGTGAAAAGCACCCTTTTGTAATGTGACTTGAATTCTCCCAAGTTCAAGTCCCTCACCTTGCCTGGCACTGTGGCACGGTGGACAGAGACATACAGCTGAAGTCAGAAGGCTTGAGTTCCAACTCTGTAGTCACAAGCTGCGACTACACAGTTACCACAGTCTATGTATTCTTAATTGCTAGCCCCCATTTCCTCATCTGCAAAGTGTGAAATAGCATACTTGTGACCCAGATAAATCAAGTAACTAATGTAAAAAGCACTTTATTAACAGTAAAATAATATCAAAGGGTGTTCATTTTTAGGCTTTTCTCCCAAATACCACCATGTCAGCTTGTTTGGGTCTTCCTGGTGCCATTCTTCTTCTCGCCTTTCTTTCTTTACACAACTTCCTCTCTCCTTTCCCTAGTCCAACTTTCCTCCATAGAATGTTGCTGTAGCAGAAATCTCAAAAACTACACAAAAGTGAAAACATAGCTAAAAAATAGATTAAAACCATCATACAGAGACCTTCTGCTAAACATACTTCTTAGAGGGCACTGTAAGACTGAGCAAAGTGGGGTGAAGAGGAAAATCTAGATTGGAGATATCATTGACATGAGAAGGAAGAGCAAAGGAGGCAGGAAAGAAGCCACCAGAAAGTACACAGAATTCACATCGCCCCTAAGCCTCTGAACATCAGTGGGAAAGGAAGAACAGCATTAATTCCTATAAACAGTGAAAGCATGTCAGAGTTTGTACAGATAAAAACAAAGTAAGCACAAAAGAATAAAATTCTTTTCAGGGAGGAGAGTATCAGATAGCATTTCAGATAGACACCGTTATAAAGTAAAGTTATGACACAGTGTAAACTGCTGAAAAGAGTTTAATAAGAGCAGCAATTCCACAGCCTCCCTGGTGGCGCAAAGGGTTAAGCACAGCACTATGAAGCTATCCAGAGCCACTGCAGCACAAGTTCGATACCGGACCAGGGAGATTCCCAAATGGCACAGACCTCTCCTGTGGTCTCACCTGCTGCTCCTCTTAGCAGTGTATTTCAGTCGATCTGCCTGTTCTGCTCCCCACTCTGTCTCTGGTGAATCCTCTCACCACCCCATGCCCCTTGCCTACATCATTCCAGCTTGCATGCAAAAATAAATAAATCCTAAAAAAAAAAAAAAAAAAGAGCAGCGATTCCTACAGCCACTCACTTGAAGGAAAAAGTACTGTGTGTAAAGTTGAACTATGGCAAACAAAATCTGGGAAAGAGATTTGCTGAAAATGTGGTTGGGATTCACACTCTCACATTAAATGCACGTGAAAGCGAGAAAGGCGGCAGAGCACACATATTCCCATCTACATGCTTTCCACTCCCAAGGAATCAAGTGGCACTGCAAAAACCTGGAAGTAGTAAGACAGATTTTAGAGTGCTGCTAGGTGTGGATGTGAGAAAAATGAAAGAACTGGAGAAAGAATCGCTTCTAAGATGTGGGCTGGGATTCAAAGAATGGTCTAGATGGAGCAGCATTCCTACTGGGGAAGAGGCTCAATAGTAGAATTTCTTGAGTAGGAAAATTGCTAAGATCTTGTCTACCTTATAATTAAAGGGGGCTATACAAGTTCATTTGCAGACCTAGATTCCTGTGGAAACATCACCACCCATTTCTTAAAATCTCTGATGTGTGTACAAGATGTCATTCTCTGAGTGTGGGTAAAGATAGTAGCAGAGCATATGAAGCCCTGATCTTCTGTCCCTACAAGAACATTTTAGAAACTAACATTAGGGCCTCCCGAGTGGTGCAAGGGGTTAAGTCTTAGCACTATGAAGCTATCCACAGCCAGTGCAGCAGGAATTCAATCTCTGGCCAGGGAGCTGACCACATGGCGCAGCAGACCTCTCCTGCCTCACCCGCTACTCCCCTCAGCACTGTATTTCAGTCAGTCTGACTGTTCTGCTCCCCACTCTGTCTCTGGTGAATCCTCTCTCGCTCTCTCTCACACACTCTCACACACACACACACACACACACACACACACATACCGCTCCCATGCCTCTGGCCTATACCCCAGCTTTTGTATGCATAAATAAATAAATCTTTAAAAAAAATAAAAGGAAAGAAACTAACATTAAAGGTAGCAACCTGGATAGTGAGCTAAGCTTGGGAGAACAAATATTCTGCATCTTCAGTTTCCCCAGGGAACAAAACTATAGAGCTAGTAAACTATTTGTTTCACATTCCAAAAGCATCCCATGACAGTTGATTTGTCCTTCTTTTTCTGATCACATCTTAACTCAGGCAAAGCTAAGCTTTGCTACCTTTGCTGTAAGTATGAAGATAGGTCTTCCTAAATAGTATTGTTTTGAGGTTCACCAAGATAATATCACTCCTAATTTAGTTGCTCTGGAAAATTGAATGCAGGTGACTTATTTCAATGTTGAGCAAGATCTCAGTGAAAAGACAAGCTTTTGTTGGCTGAGAAGACTAGACTTTTCCATATGATTCAGGAAAATACCCTTCCTGCCAACGCCTCTAGACAGCTTTCATAGCTTCTTGGCTTATGTTCTCTGGCCAACAGAAAGAGAAAATTAAAAAAAAAATTTCAGGCTGCCCAAAGGCCTCAAATCTAGGACCTTAATGGCTTCTGAGTTCTGACCTCACTTGTAGGTTCAGAATCCCAAGGCTATGGCTTCTACCCTCACATTTACCCAAACAAGTTAAGCAACATTCAAGTCTTCATTTCTAGGTCATTGTGTAAGAGAAAGCATAGAAAGAGATCTACAACATTTTGCTTTAAGGGCAAAACCCTTTCATTTTGAACAGGCAATGAGAATGAGCAAGAAAATATCTTCTAGTTATCTGTCAGATATAATAAAGGAGGGCAGGGAAAGATTATTCGAGGTTTTTTTTTTCTTTTTTAAAGATTTATTTATTTATGCATACAAGAGCTGAGATGTAGATCAGAGGTGTGGAGGGTAAGAGGATTCACCAGATACAGAGTAGGGAGCAGAACTCGTGCTACAGTGGCTGCTGATAGCTTCACAGTGCTGAGACTTAACCCCTTGGGTCACCAGGGAGGTCCTATTGTTCGAGTTCTTAAGATAGAAAAGCAAACAGGAGAGTCAGTCTTGCACTTATAAATACTCAACTTCAGAATAACTGGTACACATGCCTCTCTATGTTAAGAGGAAAGAGGGTTATCTTTTTGCTTTTATGTATAATCTCAGTTCTATTTTATGTGCATAAAGATTATCAAATAATATGCTCTACCTATAGCATCATATTTCCCTTTATTTTAGAATAAACAGTCAGGTTTCATTTTCAGTTGCTCCTGTTACTCCTACCATTACATCCACATTTCATTACTTGTTCCTTATCATTTTGTTCTTGAATTAATGGGTTTATAATTTAACTGCTCCTGTTTCTTTTATAACAACCCCTATCACATCTAAATTTGGAAGAATAAAGGGTCTATAGAAGAAACACATTATTATAAAATAACAATAAAGGTATTAACTTCCAGTGAATGAAAAGATTTTTCCTTCTATTCTAAACATATATAAATAAAACACATATAACATAAAAAGATTGATAAGTTCAAAAGTGAGAGAGAGAAATCCTTAGATGCCAAAGTGGAGCAGAAACTAAGTCACAGTAAGAGGCAAACAGGCATCAAGGCAAGCAAACTATTAGGTGTCTTTGCATAAATCAGAAATGGATTACCCTCTGAGCAGATTCATCTTCCTGAGTACAGAACTTGGTGAGTGGAGCTCAAGCTTGGTTTCACCCCCATTCACTACCTTGTCCAGGTGCTTTTAAGGGGGACACAACCTGCACAGCTGTATTCAGTAGACTTGACAAGTAGGAATAGAAACTTCACTATTCGAAGAGTCTTGAAACTAGAATTAGATCTTTGGGACTCAGAGATAGTTTAAATTAACATATAAGGAAAGTACATTAGGTCTTGTGCCCAAATAAGATAAGAAGCTAATTACACACTCATGCTCATGGCAGCATTCTCAATAGCCAAGAGGTGGAAGCAACCCATGTCCACTGGGAGATGAGTGGATAAATACAGCAGTAATGTGGTGTATAAATACAGCAGTAATTTATGCAGTCTTAAAAGGGAAGGAAATTCTGATACATGCTACAGAGTGAATGAAACTTGAGTATATTATACTAAGTAAAACAAATAAACCAGTCACAGAAAGACAAATATTATATATTATATATATAAGGCAATTAAAATAGTCAAATTCCTAGAGTCAGTAAGTCAAATGGCAATTTCTAGGACTGGGGAGGGAAGAATGGGAGTTATGGTTTGATAAGGATGAAATTTCACTTTGGGAAGATTAAAGTTTTAGTCATTTGCAACAACAAATGGACCTTAAGTGCATTATGCTAATTAAAATAAATCAGGCAGGGAAAGACAAATACTGTGCGATCTAACTCTATGTAGAAACAAACGAAAAAACCAAACTCAGAAAGAACAGGTAGATGGTGGGTGCAAAAGTGCAGAGATGTTGCTCAAAGTGCAATAATTTCAGTGATAAGATGAAAAGTGATAGTATTCAGCATGGTGACTATAGGTAACGATACTCTATTATACACTTGAAAGTTGCTAGGAGAGGAGCAGATATTAAATGTTCTAACCACACACACACAAACAGTTATGTGAAGTGATGGTAGTATTAACTAATATTATTGTGGTAATCATTTTGCAATGTATTTGTATCAAATCATGTTTTGCACCTTTACTTACACAATGTTATATGTCAATTACATCTCAGTAAAGCCAAAAAAGCCACTATGCAGGGCACATTCAGTTTTAAAAAAGGACAATGACAACAAGAGTATAAGAAAACATGCCACAGATTGAGAGAAAATATTTGCAAAAGACAAATCTGTTATCCTAATTATAAAGAGAACACTTAAAAGTCAATAATAAGAAAATGAACAACCCAATTAAAAAATAGGCCAAAGACATGAACAGATAGTACAACAAAGAAGAAATTTGAATGGCAAGCAGCACATACAAAGATGCTAAACCCTGAATGTCATTAGGGAAATGCAAATTATAACAGGATATACCACACATCCATTAGAATGGGCAAAATCTAAATCTAAATAGGCAAATTTAAATCTAAAATTTAAACCACTTACAGCACCAATTACCAAGGAGTATCTGGAGCAACAGGAACTTTCATTCATAGCTGGAGGGGAATGAAAAATGGTACATGCACTTTGGAAAACAGTTTAGCAGTCTCTTATAAAACTAAACATACTCTTACGATAATTTCCAGCAATTCTACTTATTGGTATTTATCCACAGAAGTTGAAAACATGTCCACACAGAAGCCTGAACAAAGATATTTGTAGCAGGTTTATTCATAACTGCCAAAATGTGGAAGCGACCAAGATACCCTTCAGTAGATGAATGGATAAACTGTGATACACTCACACAATGGAATATTATGCAAAAAAGAAATGAGCCTATGATTTGAAAAGACATGGAGGGAACCTCAATGTATATTACAAAGAGGCTACGTATGTTTTGATTCCCACTATATGACATTCTGAAAAGGCAAAGCTTTGGAGACTCAAAAAGGCGGGTTGCCAGGGTTTAGGCAGGAGGGAAGGATGAACAGACAGAGCACAGAGACTTTCTAGGTCAGTGACACTATTCTGTATGATATTACAATGGTGGATGCATCATGATGCATATAGACTATACACCACCACGAGTGAATCCCAGCGTAAACTGTGGACATAATGATGTGTCAATGTAGGCTCATAGATTGTAACAAATGTACCTCTATGGTGTGGACTGTCAATAGTAAGGGGAGGTTGTAAGTATGTGGGGACAGGGCTTATATGGCAACTCTGCACTTTCACTGTAAGTCTAAAATTAATTATGTTTTTTAAAAAACTACTAGAGAGAAAATACCTATAATAGAATGACATTAGAAAGATAATAAACTCTTCATCAAAACAGATATTTTCAAAGCGCTCAAGAAAAGTGATGGTAAAGTTATAAAATCTATATGTACTCTTTACCCCCAAAGTTTCCCAATGTCCTCTTTATTATGTTGTATATGTAAGTGATAAGAGTACTTAACATAAGAGCACCCTCCTAGCAAATTTTGAAGTCTACAGCACAATAATGTTAACATAGGTACTATGGCATACAGTAGATCTCCAGGAGACATTCATTTTGTATAACTAAAACTTTGGGGCCTCCCTGGTGGCGCAGCGGTTGAGCGCTGCGCTGTGGAGCTGTCGGCAGCACGCGATGCGGGTTCGACCCCCAGCCGGAGAGAATTCCACATGGTGCGGCAAACCTCTCCTGCCTCGCCCACTGCTCCCCTCAGCAGTGTATTTCTGATCTGCCTGTTCTGCTCCCCGCTCTGTCTCTGGTGAACCCTCTCACCGCCCCCCCGCCTCTGGCCTGTACCCCAGCTTGAACAAAAAAAAAAAAAACTTTGTACAAACTTTGTACACTTTGTTTTGTTTTGTTTTAATAATTAAATTTATTTATTTATTTTGTCATCATTTTTATATAATATTGATTTCCCCCCCTCAGGTGTTGTCCCATAGTTTTCCCACCGCCATAGCACCCATGATCCATTACCATGGATGAATATTTTGCTCTTCCCCACCTCTGTTTTGACCCCTATCCCCTCCCTTGCTGGATACCCCAGATCTATGGTCAGCTTGCAAGTTTGTTTGTTTGTTTCTGACCCTTCATTTGGTTTCTCTATATTCCACCTAAAAGTGAAACCATCCAATATTTCTCTTTTTCCTTCTGATGTATTTGTCTTAGCATAATCCCTTCCAGCTCCATCCATGTTGTTGCAAATAGCATGAGTTTATCTTTTTTTATTGTTGAGTAGTATTGTATTGTGTATCTATACCACATCTTCTTGATCCATTTATCTGTTTTGGGACATTTAGGTTGTGAAACTTTGTACACTTTGACTAATTAACCTCCCCATTGCCATTTTTACCCAGTCCCTGGCAACCATCACCTGTTCACAAATTCAGCAAATTTTTAACAAATGTTTGACTAGGTGTATTTCCCTATAGTAGTAATAATTCTAGGGAAGAAAGATATGAAAGAGGTTATTAAATTTTGGAGATGTTTAAAAACAACTTTTGAAATCGTAAGATATGGTTAATAATTTATCATTCATTCTATGAAGATGTCAAAAATTTCTGTTCCATTTAATTTATTTCACTTTTCTGTTGACAATAGTGAAATACATGGCTGCTATATACACAGTTATGGTATACAGTTAATCTATATTAAGATGACTAAACACAATCACTTACTTTATAAACAAAATACACTAATTTCTCAGTGGATATTATACTTAATTTTTATTGAAGTATATTGACATAAAATATTTTTTTCTTTTTAAAAGTTTTTTATTGTTATTTATATCTTTTACATTTTGTATTCCCCTTGGGTAACCCACCACCAATTCACCCGTGACCCATCTCCATGGTACCTTGTGTCATTTTCTACTCCATTTTGTGCCCTTATCCTCCCCCTCCCCCGCTGAGTGTCTCTCTCCTATTTGGTTTCCCTATAGTCCTGTTATAAATGAAACCATTCAATATTTTTCTCTTTTTTTCTGGCTTATTTCGCTGAGCATGATCCCTTCTAGTTCCATCCATGTCGCTGCAAATTGCATATTGACATAAAATATGATGAGTTTTAGGTGTACAACATAATAATTCATTATTTGTATATATTATAAAATTATAATATATATCACAGTGAGTATTGTTAACCTACATCTTTATGTATAATTCCAAAAAAAATTTCTTTCCAGTGATGGGGACTTTTAATATCTACTCTCTTAGCAACTTTCAAATATACAATACACTATTATTAACTGTTGTCACTATGTTGTGCATTACATCTCCATGAATTATTTATTTTATAACTGAAAGTTGGTATCTTTTGACCTCCTTAAACCTATTTTGCTCACTCCCTATCTCCCACCTCTGGCAACCACCAATCTCTCATCTTGGTTTTCTTTCTTTTTTTTTTTCCAGATTCCACACATATGTAATCTTAATTAACAATGAAGTAAAAATAAAAACTATTTCAGACATCTAAAGATAAAGCAGAATTATTCAACTTTCTTTAAAATTAAATGTGACAAAGCTCCCCTTGGCCAAATATAGAAGAAAAAGTTAGCATTATATAGGCTATTTGCTATATTAGATTAAAACATATTGAATACATACAAATTCATGAGTTTGTAATATTATAAAATTAAAAGTGAACAAGAAGCAGCAAGCATATAATCACACGTGCACACACTGGTCACTGTTGAAACCCTAGGGCAAATGCTTATTTTGAAATTTGGCGATTAAAAATAATTAGGAATTTATCTTGCTTTTCCTGAACAAGGTGTACTTATTATACTTATTAAGTTGATGAGATAAATCTCTTTACAAAATTACTTCAGTTAATAAACATTAAGCAAGGATACATTTAGAAAAGCTTGAACTTAAACACTCAATATAGTCAAAGCTTTTCAACAAAGAGAACCACTAAATAAATGATTGACAGACAACTTTATAATAAAGGAATCAGCTTGTGGCCATAGGAACTTACTGATCAATCTCTGATCAATCTGGGCAACACTAAATAATGACACAATCAGATATGCTAGGCCTCTGATTTGATACAATATGAATATAGTATATGGTACCAACTCTGAGTATTTTTGTCAAAAATATTGAACATAGGGCCTCCCTAGTGGCCTAGGGAAGGCCACTAGGAAGTTTCAGCACTGTCACCACCATGGCCTAAGTTTCAGCACTGTCACCACCATGGCCTAAGTTTGAGCCCCAGCCAGGAAGCTGACCCACATATGGCACAACAGACCTTTCTTGTCTTGCCCGCTGCTCTCCTCAGCAATGTATTTCAGTAGATCCACCCGTTCTGCTCCCTACTCTGTCTCTGGTGATTCCTCTCACTCCCCGCATTTCTGGACTACACCCCAGTTCTATGCAAAAAAAAAAAAAAAAAAAAATTGGGGCCTCCGTGGTGGCGCAATGGTTAAGCACTGCACTGTGGAGCTGTCGGCAGCAGCGACAGGAGTTCAATGCCTGGCCGGGGAGATTCCCACATGGTGCAGCAGACCTCTCCTGCCTCGCCCGCTGCTCCCCTCAGCAGTGTATTTCCATCGATCTGCCTATTCTGCTACCCGCTCTGCCTCTGGTGAAACTTCTCACCGCCCCACGCCTCTGGCCTGTACCCCAGCTTGTATGTATAAAAATAAATAAATAAATAAATAAATCTTTAAAAAAAATTGAACCTAACTGAGGCTCTAACTTGGCCTTTCTTAGTTTCAATGAGAGGAATAAGTTATACGATTCCATGAGGAAGCAGACACGTTCAGAATGTGGGGCCTTATCTTAGACAATTCATCTAATTCAGTCTGTCAGCCAATGTCATATAATAAAAAAAGAAGAAACTCACCAATCAGTATTCTTAACCTGGGGTGATTTTATCCTCAGGGACATTTAACGGTGTCTGGGCACATTTTTGATGTCAAAATGTGAAAAATGCTAATGGAATTTAGGAAGTGGCAGCCAAGGGCACTGCTAAACATCCTGCAATGCACAGGACAGTCCCCCACAAGAATTTTCTGGTCCCAAAATGCCAATAGTGCTACTAAAAACCAAATCAAGCCAAAATAAAACAAAACAAAAATCCTGTCTTAAAGGAGAATGACTCAACCATCTTATTATTATGTGGGTTTTATTTAAATCCTGACTTAAACAAACCAAAAACACATTCTTGAGACAATCAGGGAAACTTGAATATAGACTGGGTCTAAAAGATATAGAAGAATGATTGCTGAGCATGATGTTGCTCTTGCATATGTATAGAAGAAAATGGCTATACTTTTTGGAGATGCCTACAAAGCATGTAGGGATAAAATAGCATGATGTTTAGGATTTTCTTTAAAATATTTCAGCATGATGAGACTAGATTACTAAGCATGGCAAATTAATGATATTTCTAGAGTCTTAGTGATTATCTTGTGAGAGTTCTCCATGTATTTGCATATATTTGATTTAAAATTTCATTTAAACAAAAAGGATATTCTTCAAAAAGGAGTTTAACCCAGCAGGAAAAAGGAATAAGCAAGAAGGAATAATTATCACTGAAGAATCCTATTGGACTGTGAAGATCCTCTGTTCAAACCTAATGCGCAAGGCAAGCTGCTGGTATCTGTGTGGATCATCATTGTGATGAACTGCAAGGTGGTAGCTGGATCACAGTTCAATGAGAAACAAGACCTCCTTGCTCACAAAAAAAACTATGTCTGAAAAAAAGGTTGTTGGGTTCCTACAAGTTCAGAAGCTATGGTAGTATATATTGGCTGAAGAAAAAGATTTTTCTCACTTTATTTTTGTACTAGATATTTTTGAGAAATTTGAATTTTCCAAAAAATGTTTTATATCAGAGAAAACCATTGAGTCAACAGTGAAAGCATTTTGTAGTATGCCTCTGGTTTCACTGTATTTTCAAAAAGGCTTTATCATTTTTTTTTTACATCTTAATTTGATAGTGTACCTCTAAGAATAGTAGGGACAAGACGATTTTCTCTTTGTTATTTCCTTTAGCTTATTTTCATGCAAGACTCATACACCTAATATAATCTCATTAGTGTGAGTACAGTGATGGATGTTCTTGGTTAGTGGTGACATTGCTGGAAAGTCAAAGCCACATTTGCACTGGCCAGTCAGAAGCCTACTCTGTTGGAAAGCAGCTGTGGGGAAAAAAATCCCTTGGCATTGTAATATGCAAGTATGAACCACAATATGAGTAGATTTCACTGATGTAATGGACTGAATGGTGGCTGCCAAAATGATATGTCCAAGTTCTAACCCCTCGCACCATGAATGTGACCTTATTGAAGAAAAGAGAAGATTTGATACACAGGAAAAAGCCATGTGAAGATGGAAGCAGGGATTGGAGTTAACGCATCTACAAGCCAAGTAATGCCAAGGATTATTGCACTATTAGAAGATAGGAATGAAGCATGGAATGGATTCTCCCTGAGAACCTCTAGGAGATACCAATCCTGCCAACATCTTGACTTGGGTGTATTCTGGTCACAATAACTGTTAAGAGAAAACATTTTTGTAGTTTGAGGCCACCCAGTCTATGGCAATTTATTATGACAGCCCTAGGAAATTAACATAGTAGTAAGAGGAAGATTCTCACAGAAGTGCTCTGATGAATTAGAACAAATGACTACAAGTAGATTTTCAGACAGTTTCCATTTGATGATTCAGTCACCTGTTTTCTCAGTCATCAAATAGCCATTATGCATTCGACTCTAAAATATGACTTGACAGAAGGAAAGAGAAAATTATTGGATGGTTTCACTTATAGAAGGACCATAAGGAAACCAGACACGGGATCAGGGATAAAAAAGACAAAACTAGCAGGCAAACTAGAAATCGGAGCCATTTAGCTGGGGAGGAGGACGGACAGTGATCAAAACAGGGGAAAGGAG
The DNA here is from genome assembly GCA_004024925.1 of Scalopus aquaticus. Classification (NCBI taxonomy): domain Eukaryota; kingdom Metazoa; phylum Chordata; class Mammalia; order Eulipotyphla; family Talpidae; genus Scalopus; species Scalopus aquaticus. The sequence goes on along the minus strand of PVIJ01006475.1, from coordinate 68,535 downwards.
AGCATGAGAGTCTTTGGTGACAAATCACAGTGTCTTGGTGGTGGTGATTTTATGGGGATTACACCTGAGAGGAGAATCAACAATGTTAAAAAAAAAAAATACACACACACACACATACATATATACAATACGTAAATACAAATTTAAACATAGAAAAAATAAAATAAAACATGATTGAAAACTTTTAGATTCTTTCACATTCTTATCCAGGATAAAATTGTACCTGCTAACTCTGAGGTGGGGAAAAGTTTACTGTAGATATTTTGTAATTCACTTCGAAAGAACTGTTGTTTTCTGAATTCTTCATAAGATGCATTCTGTCTAACACTTGGTTAACAAACAGCAACACTAAGAAGCAAAATGGAATTTTTCTGTTTTCCCAGAACTTCATTCAAAGCCACAAAGTTGAAGACAAAGGAAAATAAATACTCCCAAGTTCAGAAGAAAGGTGCTAAATGTATCCTTGCAGGATTTTAAAATAAGATAAAACACAACCACACATAATCTACATAATAGAAAATAAATTGTTAGAAAAGTAGCCACTGAATGGAATTCATAGAAGCAGATGGTGTTGCGATTCTTTTCTTGAGAACATTTCTTTTATTGTGCTAAATGTACACTGCACAACTACAGGGGGCACTATTGACCCCATAGTCATTGGAGATTTATATAGTATTATAACAACTTTCCAGCAGATGGCAGTAAAGTATCTTGACAAGGTAGATCTTGTTTTTTCTAATTCACACAGGCCATATTGCCTAGCAAAGGTGCTGCTCCTTTTCCTTCTCTGCCCAACACCATCCTCCCAAGCCAATGATGTAGAATTACAAGAGAAACTTCAAAGATATTGACTGCCTACAGTGGGAGAGAGAAGCTTCCTACTCCCCAAATGAATGTTGGCGGAATGACAGAAATTTTTAGGTCTGCAGCAGGCTATTTGCTATCAGAGCAGAGCCTCAGACACCTGGGAGAGCTGGATAAATGTCCCAGGTAATCTTAGGCCTGTGGCCTTCTGTTTATCTGGGTAAGTCTGAAGGGAGGAGATAGCCTAAAGCTACCTTGACAGCAAAATAAGAAGGGAATCAGAACTAGTCATACTATTCTTCTACCACTTGCAAAACGTATGAATTCCCTGGGCCAAATAAACATCCTGGCTATGAGTATGGGCTGTCTAAAAGAACTTTGTCTGAGAGAACTGACTACTGAGTGGTGTTTCCCACCCACAAAGAAAGAGAAGATATAAAACTGCAAGGCAGAAAGAAATGAGGGAAGATCACCAAAGGTCACACGGAAAGGATCATTTTTGCTCTAGAAAGGCGAGTGGAGGTCTACCATAGGTTTGGCAAAAACCCATGAAAGTGTTCCATGAGGGAGAGGCATTTGGTCACATGCCACTACAGGGAGCACTTCAATCAAGAGAAAACTATAAATACAATTGGCCTTTGCCCATTTACCTTTCATCCATTCACTCCTCCCTACCCTGGAGAAGCCACAAGGTGCTGAAGAAAAGAAGGAGCAAGAAAAGTAAAAATATAAAGCGTATCTCACCTTCCTGTCCTCAGTGGAGGTTCCCAAGCTACCAATCAAACCTAAGAAATTACTTCTCAATGTATACCATTTTATTCTGTCTGAAGAGAACCTAGATTTTTATTGGGTCTCCTTTCACCAATGCAATTCCTGTCCATAAAAGGAAACTAAACATCTCACCACCAACAACCCACTTTCCACCACCCCAACACTAGTTCTTATACTCTAAAAATTATAGGACATTGTTAAAAGAAATTTTGAAACATCTAAACAAACAGAAAGTTATCCCATATTCATGGATCATAAGACAATAATGTTAAAAGTAAGCAATTCTCAAATTGACAGATTCAACATAATCCCTATCAAAAACCAAGCTAATTTTTTAAAAGATTTATTTATGCATACAAGAGCTGGGGTGTATGTAGGCCAGAGGTGTTGGGGGTGTGTGTGTGTGAGAGGATTCACCAGAGACAGAGTGGGGAGCAGAACAGGCAGATTGTCTGAAATTGGCAAATCTATGGAGACAGAAGGTACACTCATGGTTGTCTAGGACTGGGGGAAGAAAGGGATGGGAAACGATTGGTAATGAATACAGGATTTTCTAGAGATGATGAAAATGCTCTAAAACTGACCATGGTGATGCTTGCACAATTTTATGAATATGTTACTAAGAACCACTGATTTTCTGTTAAAGAGGTGGGTTATTTGTTAATTTTACATACATAATGATGTTTGTGTATTTTTAAAATTACTGGATCCATCCCCAGAGGCTGCAGTTTCATTGGATTGGAGTATCAGAATCTTTTAAAACTTCTCAGGTGATCCAAATGTGTAGCAAAGCTTGAAAACCACTGATCTGAGCTGACCATGGTTAGCTTAGCAGTGATTAATTTGGGCCTGGGCATATATGCAACTCTGGCCAATGAGACATCAGAAGTTTGCTGGGTTTTCTGGCACAGTTTTCTATGAGAATTATAGGAAGGAAACCTCCTCTTCATTTGAACATTATGTCTGGAATGCAACAGCTATCTTGCAACCATAAAAGGAGTTAGTCGAAGGACAATGCTGACACACTAATAATGGCAGAGAAGAAATATATTAAAGATCCTGGGACCTTGATGACTTAGTTGAGGTACTGAATTAGCCAGTGTTGGAGTCACCTGAATTCTGGACTTCTTATGATATAAGATAAATTTCCTTACTTTTCAAATCATTTTGATGGGATTTTATGTTACTTGCAGATCAAAGCATCCTCACATATTTAGGAATATTTAAGGGGCAAAGGAAGAAGACCAGCCTATAAAAGAGAATAAAAAGGAATGGATAGAGAAGTCGGGAGAAAACCAGAAGTGTATAATGTCCAAAATGTCAAATACAAATAACAGGTTGAGAAGGAAGAAATAATCAACTGTGTAAAATGTTTCTAAGCAGTAAGATAAGGTTGGAGGACTGTAAAATCCAATTAATTTGGTTTTTATCTGTTTGCAACATATACTGGCATAGATGACCTTGGCAGATAGACATCCACCATCCAATATGGCATCTAGAAACCATGAATGTCTTTCTAAGTTTAGATTAATCAGGATTAAGTAAACTTAAAAATCCATATTCTCTAACATTAGACAGATTTCAATTGCTCATTACCATGGTACCAGGCAGAGAGAAAACATTTCCATCATCACAAAAAGTGTTACTGAACATTGAGCTAAACAATTTGGAGTCCCTGACTCTTAGCTATTTTAAAGCTCAAAGTCAAATCTTTTTCTCTTATTCACCTTTCTCTTCCCAAAGCCTAATCCTTGGGGAACGACTACTCATTTATTCACCTTATTGTTCACAGATTAAACACAATTAGAGTCACTCTTTCTGTGTTGATAGTCTCCATTTGCCCTTCAGCTCCACCTTCCACTATTCCCACCCTGTTCTGTACCTAAGGAGGCAAACCAGTAGCTTCCTTCCTTCTCACTTCTGGTTGGGTTTAGCCAATGGGAAGCACCAGCAAAAGATCAAAGAGAGGGAAAAGAAACATCTGGATTTTTATGACCTGACTGCTCCCTGATGGGCTGGTGTGCATCCAATGTGTTGCTTCATCAAAGGTCTCAGTCTCAGTCAAATGGCCCTCTTCATATGTTCCTCTGTTTACAGAATCCATCATTGCCAGATCCATCACTTACTACTTGAAGTCCAGGGGTGGTAGAGGAAGCCCTGCTGTTACCAGTCCTTGGATACCACACCGTCCCTTGTGAGTTTCCTACAACATGCTCAGACCTGTATTAAACTTCCCTCCCATCATTACAATGTGAGTGGAGGAGTAAATGGGCCCTAACTAATAGACTTTCTCACAATCATTAATTGCCCAAGAATTTAATAGGGCCTATAAGTAGGGTGACCAGCTCTGTTTGCCCAAAATTGAGTGTTTTCCCAATATAAGGAACACTCAGTGCAAAATCAGGACAGTCCCAAGAAAACTGAGATGGTGAATCAACCTATTCATAAGTATCTTTGACTGTATTTATTCATATGCTAGTCTTTATAAATTCCTTATTTCTCCTTTTTTAAACTATCTGTTTCATTTTTGCTCTTCTCTACTTATCTTGATTTTATCTTGAGAGCTGTTGGTTTCTGTTAGTTATTTTTCCACCTACTTGTATTCAGTGCCTTTGTTTTTTTGCTCTTTCATACTCCAGTGGTATCTTCTTTCCAATGTGGGAAGAAGTCATATATAGTCCCAGCCCAGATATAAACACTGTATCACATTAAGATGTTTTCTTAAGTCTCTAACATTTATGAAAGTGAAATTTAGTTTATTTTCTTGGTAATGTTTTTCTTGGGCTCTGTGAGTCACCATGCCCATGTGAGTGAGGGTTTGAAAGTCTCTCAATTATTTTGGGTATAGATTAAAAGAAAAAAACTATCAGGTTTATTTAAAGATTACTGTAGGGGCCTTCCTGGTGGTGCAACGGGTTAAGTCTCAGCACAGCACTATGAAGCTATCCACAGCCACTGCAGCACGAGTTCAATCCCCAGCCAGGGAGATTCCCACATGATGCAGCAGACCTCTCCTGTCTTACCCGCTGCTCCCCTCAGCAGTGTACTTCAGTCGATCTGCCTGTTCTGTTCCCCACTCTGTCTTTCGTGAATCCTCTCACCCCCACCCCACACGTCTGGCCTACACCCCAGTTCTGGTATGCACAAATAAATAAATCTTAAAAAAAAAAAGATTACTGTAAGAAGTGACTTTAGTCTATTTAGCCTGTACCCTCCAGAATAGTGACTTCTGGTTAAAAGATAAATATCCTCTAAATGGATGTATGTTTGCTAAGACCTCTTCTAGGGTTCAGAGTATGATCTGGGAGTCTAAGACTCCCACAGCTGAAATCAGGAACTGAATTAAGATGAGTGAGTGCACTAGCCCTGAATGTAAACATAGGGTTAAGTGGAACTTGTGAAGGCCCAGCAATAGCAAGAGGCACTCTCTGGAAAGAGAGAACAGCTCTCATACTCTTCCTGATTCTCATAGCTATTGTCTACTCAAAAGATCAAGTCACACTTCCTTATGGCATTTCCTTAGGAAGAAAATCTTGATTTTCCGCTCTATGATACTTCCTTTAACATTGTTTTCCTATTCCCAAAATAGAGACTTTTTGTTTCCTGTCACTTTTGTTCGCTGACTGCTGAACCTTCTGCTACTTATCGGGTCACTTGATGAACAAACATTTACATAAGTGGTCCTACTCTGGGAGGTTCCTACGCTGGGATGTTGTCTAAAAATTCAAGAAGCTGGAAACCCTTCTTAAGTGGCAAACTTGCAGCTCAAGGGGAAAATGTTTCTTCCCAGAAATTAAGATTTAACTTCACTCACACTCTAGGTTACCCTCTCACTCCGTGGTTCCTAACCCTGATTGCACATTAGAATCACCTGAGACGCCTCCCAATTCCAGACAATTGAGTCAGACTTTCTGTGGCTTGAGGTCTCCAGGGTGGTTATTTTTTAAAGCTCTCCAAGTGATTCTAATACGCAGACAGGGTTTAGAATCCCAGTCTTACGTTTAAGAATATAAGTACGTATGCAAAGCATGACTGTCTCTACTGTGTAAGCAGAAATCATTGATCTACCTAAGAAACACACAGAGAAACTTTCATTCTCTTTCTCACCATAAAAAAAAGCCTACTCAAACCAATACTGCTCAGCATGACACCAACTGACTGACGCAGCACATTCCTGACAACCATTATCCCTGTGAATCATTACACAGATTTTTCAGTTAGCCTATTCCCCTCCCTCATGTGGGCACAGAGAGCTGTCTAGGTTGTAAGGAGCTGTGGACTAGGAGGCAGAAGACATGGATTCTAACCTTACTTTGCCCTTAAGTATTTGTGAGACATGAGGCAGGTCATTTAATATCTCTGGGACTTTATAAAATGGGGATGATCTTACTGTCTGCCTTATCTACTTCTTAGACTTGTGTAAAGAACAAATGAAATGTGAAAGTAACCATAAACCTTAAATTGCTTTCTCAAGATACCAGCATGGTATGAACTTAAGAGCCCCTGAGACAGAACAGTATCCTCCTCCTCTTTGTTTTCTCTAGATTGCCCCTCTTCCCTTACCCCTTTAGTCTTAAGGGAGGGTATATAGAAAAAAAGGTGGCAGATTAGAAACATATGTATTTTCAAAGGAATACTAGGGACCCAGGGGAAAGTTAGATATTTTATATGACATACACAGAACAATGTTAAATATATATTGTCACATGAAAAAATTAAGTTGCTACACTTATGTAGGGTATGATCTCATTTAGAAATTATATATGCATATATTTGTTAGTACATGAAAAATGTCTAGAAGGATACATTCTATTCTGTTACCACCAAGATTGATTGGGAGACTTTTTTCTTTGTACATTTCTATAATATTTGAACAGTTTCATGATGAGTATATATCATTGCCACAGATTTTAAATACATGGAAAATACAAATTGTAAGGAAAGAGAGGTGGTAAGGGCATTATAGCTCAGGTAAGCAAAAAGGGGAAGAAAATGACTTAAAGTTATTTTAATGCCTGGACCTAGACAAAACAGGCTTGGAGGCAAGGAACAGCCCCAAAATGTACAATATTCATGATTTATTTTCAATTACTTCAAGAATTCACAAGGAAGCTAAAAGGTAGCAGAAACTGAAAATAGTTAAGGGTTCTGATTTTCAAAAAAGGAGTGGAGTAATTTCTGGAAATTGCAAATTATAAAACTTAAAAATGACCAGGAAAAATGTAGAATAGATTAACATTAAATAGTTTATGAAGACTTAAAAAGGCACATGTCAATCACCAGCAGCTGACACAGATTTACTAAGAACACACCATGACAAAATGACCTATTTTGTTGGTAGGGTAACTAGATTAGTAGTTCAGGAGAATGTCATAAACTTGTATCTTGATTTCTGCAGTTTTTTTTTTAAAGATTTATTTATTTATGCATATAAGAGCTGGGGTATAGGCCAAAGGTGTTTGTGTTGGGGGGGAGTGTATGAGAGGATTCACTGGAGACAGAGAGGGGAGTAAAACAGGAGGAATAACTGAAATACAGTGCTGAGGGGAGCAGTGGGCAAGTCAGGAGAGGTCTTCTGCGCCATGTGGGAAGCTCCCTGGCCAGGGATTGAACTTGTGCTGCAGTGGTTGCAGATAGCTTCATAGTGCTGAGACTTACTTAACCTCTTGAGCTACCAGGAAAGCCCAAAATTACAGTTATCCAACAAGAAATTAGGGAACAGTCTTTCAGGCCAAACAAAAAAAAAAAAAAAATTGAAGGGCTAGGAGATTGGGCCATCCAAAGTCCTATACAGGCAAAAATTACTTAATTCTAACTAGAGAGTTAATAGCATATACTAACAGATTTCAAAGATACCAGAAGTCAATATTTGTTTTCATAAAGAAAACAAAATGCTCAATAGAAACTTCAAGACTCAGTAAATGAGTACAGAAGCATGAAACAGAGTAAGTATTTCAGGACAATATAAAGCATAAAAAGCATGACTAACATTTTCCAGAATCAGGAAGTGACTGATCTGAATGCGGCTGTGGTGAATAAGGGAAAATAAGGTTGGGACTAGATAATGAAGACTTTGGTACCAAGAAAGAAGTTTACACTTTGTACAACTCCCCAACTTCAGAGAGGAGTTTATTGGAAAGCTATCAGGAGTTCCCAGAGCCAACAGAAAGGCTGAAAAATCAGATTTGGAAATGTTAGAAAGCAAGGTGGTCTCAAAGGCCTCAAAATTCTCAAAAGCCTCTTCCACTGATTCCTTTGGTGGGGGAGCCTCTCTCTCTTTTTAACAATTTGTGAAGAGTTTTCACCATTTCCGCTCAATATTTGCATATCCTCTAAGAGACCCTGATCAGACTTGAAATGTCTTCTCTATACCAAATTCTCACAACTATATCACCAACCAAGTCCTCTTGGCTTATATAGTCTTCTTACTTTCCACAGCATGTTTGTACCATCCGCTAAACTCAACATCATGAGTTACATCTTCATCTCCAATCTGGATACTGAACTCTCTCTAAGCTCTTTTACTTCTATAACCATCAATCCTTCAGTCTCTAAGAGGAGCATTTATAGTTATCATTGATTCTTCTCCTTTTTCTTAACATCTGGGCAATCAACAACTTGATTTTACTTTGAACATCATTGCTATCTTATCCCATTTCCACCCTTTAAACCTAGAGAACCTACCATCTGCTTGCCTCTCACTTTTTAAAAAAAAGACTTAATTTTTTAAAGAGCAGTTTTACATTCACTGCAGAATTGAGAGGAAGGTATGGAGAGTTTCCATATACTTCTTACCTCCACACATACATAGTCCCCCCATTATCAACATCCCCCACCAGAGTGGTATGTTTGTTGCAATAGATGAACCTGTAGAGTTTTAGGGTTCGTTCTTGGTAGTGTACATTCTAAGGATTTGGATAAATACACAAAGACATGTATCCATCACTATAGTATCATGCAGAGTATTTTATTTCTTTTTTTTTAAAGATTTATTTATTTATGCATACAAGAACTGGGGTGCAGGCCAGTAGTGTGGGAGTGTGAGGATTCATTTGAGTATATTGTCGAGTGGAGCAGTGGGCAAGACAGGAGAGGTCAGCTGTGCCTTGTGGGAAGCTCCCTGGCTGGAGATCTGAACTTTGCTGCAGTGGCTGCTGATAGCTTCGTAGTGCTGAGACTTAATTCCTTGAGCCACCAGGGAGGCCCCAGAGTATTTTCACCATTAAAAAAATCCTCTGTACTCCACCTATTCATTCTCCCCTCTTACTTTTAGATTTTCATTCCTATTGACAAATTGACAAATCTCCCTATAGCACTATCTTCATTCATTGCTACCTTGATCAAAACCTCCAAAGGTGCCAATAGCAAGTGAGCGTCTGTTGTCTTTTTGTTGCTTAACAATTATTTCTTCTTCTCTCTTCAATTTCCTTTTAGGTAATTATCTTTTCCAATTGGAATTATATATTTTTTCCAGTTGGAATTGTTTTTTACAACTGTTAATCCAGGACTTATCTTCAGTTATTGGAAGGGCATGTAACCCAAACAAGGACTTTGCCACTCTCTCTACCTATAATTGAATCCTTAGCAATATAATAGAGATGAAACAGTTGGGTTTTCATTCATTCCAGGATGGTGCTCTGGCTGGCTTTAAGATGACTCTTCTGCCCTGGCTTTTGGGAATTTGGGGAATTTAAAATGAGAACTTCTGTCTTATGAAGTTTTGCCATTTTTATTCCTGATCCCATTTCTCCCTCTATTCCAGACCCCATTATAACTATGTGTTCTTAAATTTGTAATTATTCTTGTAAAATATGTGGGGTTCTGTGAAGCTTGTGTTTGAATGTGAATAAGTAGCATTATGTGGTAGAGCTCATATGACTTTTTTTGCTCTCCACGTCATATAGCTCTAAGTAGGAGAGCATCAAATTGTTATTTAGAAATGACTGAAATAGTTCACATTTTCACATTTCCAGATTACAGGAGTTCCCATTTCTACACATCTTCAACAATTGTTAATATCCAGGGCCTCCTTGGTGGTGCAAGGGGTTAAATCTCAGCACTATGAAGGCATCCACAGCCACTGCAGCATGAGTTCAATCCCCAGCCAGGGACTAACCCACATGGCGCAGCAGACCTCTCCTGCCTCGCCCACTCCTCCCCTCAGCAGTGTATTTCAGTAGACATGCCTCTTCTGCTCCCCACTCTATCTCTGGTGAGTCCTCTCACCACCCCACACCTCTAGCCTACACCCCAGTTCTTGTATGCATAAATAAATCTTAAAAAAAGTTGTTAATATTCAGTTTTTGTCAATTTGATGGATATTAAATTGTATCTCAAGATTGAAGTCAATTTTTTTCATAATGAGTTTGATTATCTCTTAAAACTTCAAGTTTCTCCTGTAATAAACTGCTTGTTTATATCCCTTTATCATTTTTTTCTGTTAAGTTTCCTCTTATTTGTTGATGTGTAGGAGTATCACTTGTATTCTAAAGCATTGCAAATCTAATACTGTAGATACTAACCACTTACTGTTAGCTATTTAGAGACAAGCTTTTGAGAACTTGAAATATGGCTTGTTTGATTGAGCTATACAGTAGGCACAAAATACACACCAAATTTCAAAGACTGAAAAAACAATGTAAAATAACTCATTAATAATTTTATTTTCATCATATGTTGAAATGATAATATTCCAGATACATTCTAGGTTTAACATTCTAGATGTATTGTCAAAAGTAATTTTGCCTGTTTATTTTTACTTTTTATAATGTAGTTTCTTGAAAATTTCAAATTTCCTATGTGGTAATGATAGTGGACAAATGGGGCTTCAAAATTGGACAAAGGCAGCGCCCCAATTGCTTAGCAGTCACTATCTTGGTTTTGCACCCGCATGCACAATTGCAAGACTACTCAGGCTTAGGGAACAATAACAATGGGATTTATTTAACAAACAGGGAAAAGCAAAGAATTACTAAAGTCAACATATGGCCATTTACCTTACTTAAAGCAATGTCCAGTCTGTTAAGTTCCAGAAAGTAACAAAGATGGCATCTTCCTGCCACTGCTGATGTGGAGCTCCTCTTCCAAATGGGCCACATTTCCACAATGGTGTCTTCCTTCTTCTGCGCACGTGCAACAATCAGACTGCAGGCCAGGTTCCAACTCACGAGGACGACATAAAACACAATTGGAGATGCTCCCAAACTGCCATGGTGCCCAGGCACAGCACCAGGCCAACAACACTGCAAACAGCAACTACAGCAGCCAGATGGCTCAACAGACTGCACTCACACATTTTAGGAAGGTGCCCGCTTCAGGCCTCTGCCTTCTTCCTTCAGCTACAGTAAAGACAAAACTGGAAGCAGTTTCCGTCACTCGGCTACTTGCAAAGCCTCCATAGTCACTGGCCCCAAAGTCACTGAAGATTTAAAAACAATTCTGCTTTTCCTACATCATGGCGACTGCTTCTTCTATTCCTTCAGCATGGCGACTGCCTCTTTTATTCTTACATCATGGCGACTGACTCTTCTTTCTCTTTCAGTCCCTTTTATTTTTCATCAGAAACCCTGCCCCAAAATGCAAACTTAGCAGTTTACCTGGGGCTATTCATTTTCAACAGCAAACCCCCTCCAGGGGGCACTACCTTTACTGGACTTTGGACTCAGCCCGGTTACAGTAACATTTGTAATATGTACATTCTTTTACTGGACACTTCTAGTTATTAATTCTTAGTTGTTTTTAAACATTGAAAATATCTTCTTTCACTCTGTCCTACATCTTAAGTTTGTTTATGGTGTCTTTCATCAAATCCATCCATATTTTACATGCTACCATGTTACATAGTTCTGGGGGAAACATTCTCATCAAGATCTACATAAGGGAACCCCCTGGAATTGTGGAGTGGATAACATAAGCAATCATACAGAGCCTTGATTTTTTCACCTTCTGTATTGCCCTTTGTATATCTTGTCTAAGAAATTCTTCCCCACAATTAGATCACAATGATATTTCTCTTGTATTTTTTTTAAAGATTTATTTATTTATGCATACAAGCTGGGGTACAGGCCAGAGGCATGGGGTGGCAAGAGGGTTCACCAGAGACAGAGTGGGGAGCAGAACAGGCAGATTGACAGAAATACACTGCTGAGGGGAGCAGCTGGAGAGACAGGAGAGGTCTGCTGCGCCATGTGGGGGTCTCCCCAGCCAGGCATCGAACTTGTGTCGCTGCTGCTTCTGACAGCTTCACAGCACAGTGCTTAACCGCTGCACCACCAGGGAGGCCCCCTCTCTTGTATTATTTTTATAATCAAAAGAAAAAAACAGGGCAGCTGTATCATTAAAAAAAGTCATAAAAGACAGTGGTTTATAATACCAAAAGATACAAAATTTTAGCCAAAAAAGATAACAATAGAGGAAATCATTTATATTGGATTTTGTCATTTTGACAGCAACATTATCTTTCTAATTATGTTTTGGATAGACAAATGTCAAAATTTGCATTCTAAAGAGCATGTTAACAGATGGTGGGGAAGGCAGGCTGGAACCAGGCTGAATGACAGGCTAACTGCCAGTGTGGGTTTTTTTCTTTTTTTTCTTTTTTTTTTTGCCTAAATATTTGCTGAAGTGAATTCTCACAATAGGCAAATAACCTTGATATGGATAATAAAGAACTGGCATTAATTGCTAAGATTATCAGATAATGTTCAGATTTATACTTTCATCATCCCAAAACAGCATTTCTGGCACATTACTTCCTTACTCTAGGCAGTCAAAAGGTCTTAATTCCCTATCAGATCAAATCCAAACAGTTCAAATCTGTCAGTAGAGACACCTATAAACTGGCCCCACACAATTTCCCATGTCTTGATTTGACAACAGAGTGTATATTTCACATAGATAACTACTATTTCCTGCCTCCTCATCAACCATCTAGAAGATGTCAGGGTTAAAAATGGCAGCATTAAGCAAAAGGGCACTAAGTTTCTTAAGTCAACTAAATTAAATTATTTGAGTAATCCTCTGTGCCTAGTATGACATACCTAAAGTTCATTTGAGCACTGTCTTCATCTTGAAGTAGATCACCTGACCTCAAAGAAAAATTGTTATGGCAGAAGCAAGTAGAAAATAATATGTTTAGAATGAGATATCAAATGATAAGGTATTTAAAGTTGAAGTCAACCTCAGGACTGTTAATATGCCCGTTATAACCACAGAAATACAGCTTTACGGTAATAAGTATTGTAGAGTTCTTTAAACCCTTTAATTCAAGAAAGAAGTCAAAAGGTTATAAAAAGCCAAAGGTAATGAGGACAGACTCACCTCAGACCAAGTTTAAGGTATTTAAAGATAGAAGTCATTTATTCTTAATTAATACAGGAATTCCATCTCACTTCAGCTGTTAATACTAACTGGAATGTGTAAGTCCAAATTAAGTCTTTTCTTTTCACTCAGCCTCTAGCTACTGGCTTAATTATGACTATATGAATGTATAATTTTCAGTTTTAAGAGTTTGTGATACTTGTGAGACAAGTCTGGGCATTATGTTAAGAAAACCAAATGGTTTTTAAACCATCTTATGACAGTTATATCTTTAGTGTCTACTGGAAAAAATTGCAGAGGCAAGACTTTGTCTTTCAACATTACATTTGACATTGAATAGAAATGTATTTCCCAAGGTAAAATTGAAAATTACACATTTTTAGAAGTTTAGCTATGATCCTCCCACCAGCCCCCCCCCCCCCAGAGTTTTACTGCTTCTCCATGTTCACTTCTGATCATTCCTCTTGCTAAAATACATTCTTTGGTTGTTTTCACCAAGTATCTATGGATAATAAACTCTCTTACTCTGTTTATCTGGAGAAATCTTTGCCCTTACTCTTCAGCTGACAAGATCGAAACTATACATTCACATAGTTATAATGAAGTCCCAGGAAAGAGAAGATGTTATTTTACTGTTTTCTAGCATGAAATGTCTAAAATTTGTCTCATGAGAAATTTGATTGTTTTTTTTTCTAATTAATCTGTTAGTTTTAGAAGATCTTTTTCTTTTTCACTGTTCTCCCGCTTCACTAGAAATTATATAGGTGTTAATTTGTTTTTCTTAAATCCAGAATGTATTCCTTACTTTTTTAAATCCATGAATGTGTTCTTTATGATTTCTATATATTTTTTTGCATCTGAGAGTTTCCTTTCAATTAGAGATATAACTTATATAGTGTCCCATGTGGACCAAGGTGATGGAAACCTCCTTAAGAGATGCTTTCATTGTTTCTTATGCTTGAGTCCTATGGTATTCACATGTTTTTATATTTATTTCTTGACTTGGGACAATCCAAATTTAGGATAACTGCCACTCTCAGTAGTTCCTCCCTATATCTATCTCTACCACTTGCACATTATCTTATTTCCATCCATAATGAGTTGGCTCACATTGGCAGCAACTCTGAACTTTGGGTCTCCCTGGTCTCCACTCTTGACAGTATAGCAATTTCATAACTTCCTGTGGGGACAGGGCCAGCAGCCTCAGCGCTACTCCTAGGTTTGCCCAAAGGCATAGGTCAGGTTGGTTTCCACTATGGACAGCAAAACTTCAACTCCTTCACCCTGTCATATCTATTGGTTTCTGGAGAATCATTTTTCCTGTTTTTGAGTTGGGTATGTATTTGTAAATTATTATTTATTTTAGTACAGCATTTCTGTGCAGGGGGTGGGGCAAAGAAGATTCTACTCAGTTGACCATCTTGGCTGGATCCTTCAATATGACCTTTTTTACTTTGGTGTAAATGACCTTGAGAAACCAGAGAGTAAATCCATGAATGGATATTTATTGGGACTTTCTGTCTGTTTACCTTTTCATGCTGGAACTCTTAGCTATCAGAATCATCAAAGCAAATTTGGTAGAACTTTCCTTTTTCCAGATTAGGTGTTTTAGGACCACAGTAAAATCTAAAGACATCCTTTTAAAAGTGACAGTTATATGATAGTAGAAAGTATGTTACAGAAGTATTAGTTCAGCATTTATAGATAACTTTGAGGGGAAAACTAGTCTGAGAACCAAAAAACTCTGAGCTCAATCACTTCATCCTGATAATACCATAACTGTGCCAGTTATGACCAAAAGAAGAGTGAATAAAAGCCAATCCTCACATCAAAATGAATGCAATGAAGCACAGATGAGGTCATGTCTAAACAGAAGCCTGTCAGTCTCAGATTGTGGTCTATGTTTAATCAGGTTTTTGTTTTCAAGTGTACAAATACTATAAATTGAGTCTCCGATTTATACATTGCTGACTCAAATGTCATCACTTGCATCTTTAAAGTTGCCTGCTGGTCCATAAGGCATGTAAACTTTTGGGTCTGCACAAAGTTCATCGAACTTTAAATCAAATATGAATACAACATAAATCAAATAAACACAGACCAAGAGTGGTTTGAGGTATAATTGTATACATACAAAATTAGTACACAGAAAAATTCAACACATGATGTAATAAATCCATATTCAAATCTTGCTGATAAGTTCCTACAATCCTTTTGAAAGTAATATGGCAACATACGTATGTAGCAAAAACCATGATGTTTATTTTCATGAAACCATTAAGACTACTTCTGGGAGATTCTGCCATGGAAATAATTCAACAGAAGATTAAAACTATGTGCATGAAGTTGTCCATCCATAACAGTGACAAACAATAAACAAGTTATATTTCTTTGTAAGTTATACTCTTAAGTTTCAAGTCACATTAATGATGGATTATTGAAGAATTAATAATGTAGCATGTAAGAACAACATATATTTTCAGAACTAGAAAAACTCAAAGGATAAGACATTAAGTTGTATTGTCATCATCAAAGCACATTAATCTCTCCATCTCCCAACTTTGGCAGTCCACTTTTAAGACTTGGATACTTTTTACCTCTACTTCTACTAACTAGTCCTACTACCAAATTATTTCCCTTATGTCTCAAGTAAATGCCCACAAAAATAGTATCTGGTTGCTTTGGAGATTCACTACATAATATTCAGATTCTTTGTTGGGCAGAAATTAAAAAAAAACAAACACCTATATCATAGATTTCTGATCAGGGTCCAAAGTCTACAGCCTGATCTAGCAAGGATAGCAAAGTCATATGATATATATTTTTCTTTAATGTTAAGGTTGTATTATTTTAGCTACCTAAAAGATAAAATGAAAACTTTCTTCCTCTTACACTGTCATCGAGAATATAAACTGGTCCAGCCCCTGTAGAAAACACTGCGGAGGTTTCTCAAAAGACTAAAAATGGATCTTCCATATGACCCAGCAATCCCACACCTAGGAATCTACCCAAAGAACACAAAAACACTAATTCAAAAGGAAACCTGCATTCCTATGTCTATTGCAGCACTATTTACAACAGCCAGGATATGGAAACAACCAAGTGTCAAAAACAGATGAGTGGATCAAGAAGATGCTGATATATACACAATGGAATACCACTATGCTATCAAAATATTAACCAGGATGTAAGACAGTAACATTTTTTTAATATATGAAAAAAGATCAAATTAAAAGTTTCTTAGTGAGCATTACTTATATACTTAACACAAGTTGTCTTTGATTGCCCAGTTTTGTTTTGTATCAAAAACATGACCATATACTGTTGGGCATGATTCATACATGCAGAGAGACTTCTGATATTAAAAAAGTTCATAGCCAGCAGAAAGAAATTTCATTATGCAACAATTACTTATGTTTCATAATAAGACAGTATAGTGCATTCATTTTTCATGTCATGGGTCTTAATAAGTCTTTTCCTTGTATTAATTCTCAAACCGTAGTTACAGGAAAAAAGAGACACTTGTCAGGCAGAAAGGATGCCAAGAGAGATTTATCCATAATGTATCAGATCAAAAAGTTTCTAAAGATCTATGTTATGTAAGAGAAAGATGAAAAGAAAACTTACGAAAATCATTAAGTGTGAATAAGATTTTAAAAACACAGCAATTATGCCAATATACTCAACAAAGAAAAGAGTAATAGGAAAGGAACATGGCATATCAAATGCAGTCTGGAAAATACAGCACAATGAATAGGAAAAAATGCAATGAATGATTCCTTATGCTAGCATGTTTATGCTAAGAGATTTGTAAAAAGAAGATCACAGAGGAAACAAATTAAGACAGTAAGAATCCAATCAGCACTCAGAAACCCTACTATTTTATTTTTTAATAGAAGGAGGTAAAGAACTGTTAACTAGTGGGGGCCTTCCTAGCAACGAGTTACGTCTCAGCGCTATGAAGCTATCCGCAGCCACTGCAACAGGAATTCAATCCCCAGCCAGGGAGCTTCCCACATGGTGCAGCAGACCTCTCCTGTCTCTCCCACTGCTCCCCTCAGCAGTGTACTTCAGTCGATATGCGTGTTCCACCCCCCATTTCTGTCTCTGGTGAATCCTCTCACTGCCCCCCACACCTCTGGCCTACACCCCAATTCTTGTCTGCATAAATAACTCTTTTAAAAAAAGAATTGGTAACTAGTGACTGAAGGATTAAAAAGGAAGAAGAATGCTAAGATTACAGATAGATACAAATATATTGCAAAAAGGAGCTTCTGTCCTTGGGCCTGGGCAACAAAGGTAAGATTTGAGGAGAAGCCCCAGGAACTGAGTACACGATCTGTGTGAAGGGAGTACTGCTTAGCTGGTGCTGGTGCCTCTTAGTTCAGTGAAGGGGCTCTTGGAACTGGGGACCCAGGCCTCTAAGAGAGGGATGCTAGCCAGCTGGTTTTGCTATATTTGAGGAGCTGTGATGAGGCTGGTTCTGCAAAGTGTTAAACTGTGACTGTTAACTGGATAGTGTCGCTGACTGTGCTACTTCTGGATGAGTGGCATGACCAGGATGAGGCAGGGATGTCACTGAGAAGAGCAGGAAAACAATGGAATGAAGGAGAAAGTCCCTTTTCATTCTTCTAGTTCTTCAGTTTCTTTCTGACACTTCCTTTTGGGAGCTCCAGAGAGAAACTGGAATGTGGTCTGCATGGTCCCAGTTCCAGTATCAGAAGACAGAAGTATAGAATGTTGGGAGTAGAGGTGAGAGACAGTATTTAAATAACAGGCATAATGGTCAAAACAATATCATTATAAAATTAATAAATAAATCTGGGGCCGCCCTGGTGGCGCAAGGGGTTAAGTCTCAGCTTATGAAGCTATCAGTAGCCACTGCAGCTTGAATCCCCAGCCAGGGAGCTTCCCACATGCCGCAGCAGACCTCTCCCATCTCACCTGCTGCTCCCCTTAGCAGTGTATTTCAGTGAATCCGCCTGTTCTGCTCTCTACCCTGTCTCTTGGTAGATCTTCTCAAGCGCCCCCTGCACCATCTGGCCTATACACCAGTTCCTGTATGCATAAATAAATAAAAAGAAATCTTTTAAAAAATTAATAAATAAATCTGGAACAGCAAGAAACAAATCTAAGAACAGGGTCTATTTTGCTCACCACTGTGTACCCAGGACCTATCACAGCACCTGACCCATAGCAGGTACCAGTAAATACTGAACTAACAATATAATGAAAGAATGAATGCTCACTGCCACCAGGAACCCGTTGCTTGTTGTTTTTGTTAAACACAATTGATTCTAGCACTAAATCGTCTAACTGCTTTTTCACTGTTTTCTTTGAGAATGACTTTTCCTATCATGTTGGTGGACATTCTAACCAGCAAAACAGTCATCATATAACCTGGCCTACAACAGTCAAAACACACCATGTTGGAAACTTAGAATACCCTCTACCAACAGAGACACAGGAAAAGCGAAATGCAATGTTTGATTAGAACCTATAAAGTGCTCACATTCTACATTGTCAGTCATTAATGTTAATGATAATATAGGATATATTTCAAAATTGTTGAAGTGGTATTCTTCACCTTGTCCTAATATAATACTGTTCTCTTTTTCCCCTGCAGCGTGATTTATACCATCTACTACTATCAGCAACACTTATTTTGTGTTACATTAATGTGTCTTCCAGGAGAAATAATAAACAATCAAGAGGGGTTTTTATGTGTATTTTTACATTCCTTTTTTTTGTGTGTGTGTGTTCAGGTTCAAAACTGAACTTCATTAGAGTATATAAACTCCTACAGCTAAGGGAGTGATTCATTGCATCATAATAATAATTTTTCATAGTAGAGAATCTGTAGAGTGCTAGAGTCTGTTTTTTTCACCTGTTCAGAGGAATACCAAAACAGAAATCATAGTTTTCATATTTTCAACTCCTAGTACTCATATAAATCCTGCTAATTTTGCACTTGAAAGAAACAAATGTAAATCAGTCTTATTGATACTTCTTTAAAATTCTGTGGCAAACCTATTTTCGACTGTGTTATTTGACATGCATAATTACAGCAGAATATTTGCACAAAAAAATGATTACACTCAAATATGCAGTTGCATATTAGCAAATGAAAATGAGGAGAGGGAAGAAAAGCTAGTAAGGGAAGAAAAATGGAGGGTTGGGAGAGGAAGGAATATCTCCTTACACAATTAGCAAATTAAGACACCAATTCTGCTGTGGACCCCTTTGCTATGGAGCTCCTTGAAGGGTAGGTGGGCAATCAATTGAGCCTCCTCCATCTTCCCAGATCTTGGAGAGAAAGTCCTAGCCCAGGTTCACCTAAGGGACACTAAACTTAGAGCTGTGAGGTAGAATGGTAGCACAGACATGTAGAACCACTGCCCACTTCTTCCTTCTGACAAACTTTCTGTTTTCTTATTCTATGTCCTTTCTAGAAAGAACATCTAGAAACTTCAATCCTGGCCCTTAGAGCTTTGGGTGTTAGTTATAGGTAGTTAGCATTTCATGGGTGTCATTCCCTAAATTCCTGGGTGGACAGGGATTCACGCTTTCAAAGTTGTCCCATAGTTGCACCACTGGTGAAGAATAGATACTGATATAATAATGAATTGTTGTCTTTTTCTGACCGTCCCCAGGCCATCTGAAGGTACACTGATCACATGTGGTTTAAGGATCACTGTTTCAGGATTATTATGATAAGCTGTAGTACACCTTTGGGGGCAAGGACTCCGTCATGTTCACTTGTACATCCCTGTTACCTAGTAAAGTGTGTGGAAAGTACTCAGTGTTCAATAAACACTGTTTCTTCTCTCTTATCTTATTTTCTTACTAGTGGACTATAACTTGCATCTTCTGGTGTACTTTGAGAGCTTGCTGAAAGCTAGAGCTAGAAAGAAATTATGTTCCAGAGAACTGTTAATTTTTTAGTATTTTAATGTTATGTAGCAAGTCAACCGACATGCTACTATTCATTGAATGTTATTTAATGGACAAAATCTGAGGAAAATAAAAATAATTCAGTAATATCAACAATATATTTTTAAAAGTTTTAACAAGAAATGAGTAGTGTTTAAAAAGTTGACACAGGAATACTATATGGAGTGCCTCAAAAAATTAAACATGTGATCCAGAAATTCCACTTCTGGATATATGCCCAAAAGAACTGAAACCAAGAACACAAACAGATACATGTGTATAATAATATAAATGGAGGGACTATACTCCCTGATTTCAAGCTATACTACAAAGCCATAATAATTAAAACAGCATGGTACTGGAGCAAAAACAGAAAAACAGACCAATGGAATTGAATAGAAAACCCAGAAATAAATCCACATATTTATGAACAACTAAACTTTGACAAAGGAGCAAAGAATATACAATGAAACAAGGTTAGCTTGTTCAATAAATGGTGTTGGGAAAACTGGACTGCTACATGCAAAAAAATGAAGCTAGACTATTACCTCACACCATGCACAAAAACCAACTCAAAATGGATAAAAGACCTAGAGATAAGACCTCAAACCATAAAGTTAATAGAAGAAAATATAGGAAAAACTCTACATGACATACATCTCAGCAAAATCTTTAAAAACACTTCCCTCATAGCAAAGGAAGTAAAAGAAAAGATAAACAGCTGGAACTACATCAGACTAAAAGCTTCTGTACAGCAAAAGAGACAATAATCAAAACAGACACCCTGCTAATTGGGAGATCTTTGCACACAATACAACCGATAAAGGACTGATAACAAAGATCTACAAAGAGCTCACACAACTCAACAAAATCAAAGTCAACAATCCAGTCAAAAAAAGGGCAAAAGAGCTAAAAAGACACTTCTCCAAAGAAGAAAAGCAAATGGCCAAGAGGTATATGAAAAAATGCTCAACATCATTTATAATCAGGGAAATGCAAATTAAAACCACAATGAGATACCACCTCACGCCAGTGAGAATGGCACACATTGAAAAAACAGGTAACAACAAATGTTGGTGAGGATGTGGAGAAAAAAGAACTCTCCTACACTGCTGGTGGGAATGCAAATTGATCCAACCACTATGGAAAGCTGTGTGGCGTTTCCTCAAACTGCTACAAATGGAGCTTCCATATGAACCAGCAATACCACTTCTGGGAATCTACCCACAGGACACAAAAACACTAATCCAAAAGGATACATGCACCCACATGTTTATTGCAGCCCTGTTTACAATAGCAAAGGTAGGGAAACAATCGAGATGCCCCAAAATAGATGACTGTATCAAGAAGATGTGGTACATATACACAATAGAATACTATTCAGCATTCAAAAAAGACAAACACATGCAATTCGCAGCAACAGGGATGGAACTAGAAGGGATCATGATCAGTGAAATAAGCCAGAAAGAAAGAGAAAAATATGGAATGGTTTCACTTATAACAGGAATATAGGGGAGCCAAATAAGAACGCGACATTCAGCAGGGGAGGAAGGTAAGGGCTCAAGAGGAGGGAATAAGGGAGCATGGGGGACTATGGTGATGGCTTCACGGGTGAACAGGTGGTGGGTAACCTATGGGGAACATACAATAATGTAAAAGATATGAATAACAAAAATAAATAAATAAAAATATATAAAAAAATTAAACATATGATCCAGCAGTTTCATTTCTGGATATATGCCCAAAAGAACTGAAAGCAAGAACACAAACAGATATATGTATAATAATGTTTATAGCATCATTATTCACAATTGCCAAAAGATGGGAAAAATAGATGGATGAATTTTTAAATTGTTGTATAGAAACACAATGGAATATTATTCAGTTTTAAAAAAGAATGAAATTCTGACAATAAAGATCAACTTGAAGACACTGTGGTAAATGAAATAAGCCTATCACAAAAAGACAAATACTATATGGTTCCCTTACATAAGATACCTAGAAATAGTCAAATTTATAGAAACCAAAGGTAGGATGGGTGATTGCCAGGGTCAGGGGGAACATGGAGGAAAGAAGAGTTGTGGTTTAATGAGTATGAAGTTTCAGTTTGGGAAGATGAGAAAGTTCTGGAAATGGATGGTGATGATGGTTCACAGTAATGTAAATGTACTTAATATACTGCACTGTGCACTAAAAAATGATTAAAAGTTAAGATATATACTTTTTTACCATAATAAAAAAAGATGTTGACAAAAACTCTTAAAGAATATTGGTCATTACATATTATCTTATCTAATATTGTTTTAGCTCCTTATTTATACCTTTGAACTAGGAATAACAGATTTCTCCAGCTTGGTGGAGAAAGTGTAGTCTGGAGACCCCTGAGGCCCCAGTTCCCTTACAGGAAGTCTATGAAGTCAAAACAATTTTCATAATAATGCTAAGGTATCACTCATTTTATTTTTTGACCTTCATTCTCTATTGAGTGATTGCTGAAGTTCTGCAGAAGTCTCATGACATGTGATCTCACAAAGGATTGAATGTAGGAGCAGATAAGAGATTTGGTTGTTTTCTATTAAGCCAGACATTAAAGAAACTCAGAAAAATGTTACACAATGTCACTCTTCTCATAAAATTTTTTTTTAAAGATTTATTTATTTATAAATACAAGCTGGGGTACAGGCCAGAGGTGTGGGGCGGCGAGAGGGTTCACCAGAGACAGAGTGGGGAGCAGAACAGGCAGATCAGAGTTACACTGCTGAGGGGAGCAGCGGGCAAGGCAGGAGAGGTCTGCCCCACCATGTGGGATTCTCCCCGGCCGGGCGTCGAACTCGCGTCGCCGCTGCCGACAGCTCCACAGCGCAGCGCTCAACCGCTGCGCCACCAGGGAGGCCCTCATGAAATTTTTTGTTTTGGAAAATAGAGTTACTTTTCATTATTATTTATTCTAATGTGTAATGGATTTTATTTTCCATGTTGTATTAACTATTTAATTATTAATATTTTCATGAATTAATATATATTTATAAAAATTTCTTCCTTTTACTTTCTTATGTGATAAATATCAATAGATATAGACCTATATAAACAAAAGCTCTTTGGAATTCTCGATATTTTGCAAGAATAGAAGAAGTCCTGAGGCTAAAACGTTTGAGAATGGCTCATCAAATTTATATGGTGATCAGACTAAACCCATTAAGATGCTAGTAAACTGGCATTCTATCCTAAAAGTCTATCCATTACCTCAGGTAAATCAAGTATTAGTCAACCTCTTCTAAAGTCAGATAACCCCAAATTGTCTGTGAACATAAACCATTGTATCAACTGTGGCTTAAGTAACACTTGCCGGTAAATAATTCAGAATCTGCAGACTTTAGGCTTGAGTTCATTGCTTCTGAATCAAAATGCATGCCTGCACATAGAGGATAGTAATTGAATATTCTAACACCAATTAAGGGTTTGGAAGAAATGTTCTCTTTAATTGTGCATCTTATCTACTCTGTGGTCACTTAAATATAGCCCACTAACTATAGAGTTCTTAGTCTACTTAGACATGCAATTTAAAATCCATTACCCAGCAGTATAATTCGCAAAGACTGTATAAAGACTAGTTATGCAACAGTGACATCAGAAATATAGTCATAGTTTAAGATAGGTCACTCAGTCTTCTCTTTAGTCTGTCTGGCAATGTTTTGCTTTCCAAAAGATCCTTAAGAAGAGATGCTACTGGTAAATGCCAACTGAAATGAAATGCCTTAATTTTTTTCCTTTGGAGAAAATTAAGTTTTATCAAATCATCTACTGTCATAGTGGTTAAAAACATAAATTTAGGAGGTAGAAAGGCCTGCATTTTAATCTCAACTCAGATACTTAGCAACTGTGTGACTTCAGGCACATTGCTTTAAATGGCCTGAGTTTAAATCTTTAAATTGCCTACTTTAAATCTCAGTTTACCTCTCAGTAAAACAAAGCTACTAATACCTTTACTTAATGAATTCAGTAAGATTTAAATTCATGGGTAAAAAGGAATTTACTCAGTTCTGGATCCATACTAAAATCTGATCAATCTCAGTTACTATTCGAAATACTATTATTGGCCTTCGTTACATTATTGAGCTAATTGGACTCAGAAGTAAGAGATAAAAGCTAAATTCATTCTTATTATTAATCATTTTTCCTTTCGCCTTAAGAAATTGACAAAACTAAGAACTATTGATTAGGGAAAATGGTCCCTCTTCTCTGTGTCCTCAAAAACAAAAGACAACCAGAAAAGAGAATTAAGTCAAGTCACAAGTGTCAAATCCATAGCGAAAGAATTAAATACTACAGAACGAATGTTCTCTGGCATTTCATCAACTCTAAAATGAACATTTATTCACATTTTAACACCTTTGTAATTTGTGTATGTCTTATAATTGATGATATTGTATTGCTCAACTGGTGGGGTTTTTTCTTTTTCTTTCCAATTGTCAGTTCTTTACTAGATCACATAGTAATTCATAGTACTTTCAAGTGAATTATGCCATTAAAATCTGATTGTCTTTCTAATATGTGTTTCTAATACTACAGGGACAATCTATGTGGATAATTGGCAAATGACTATAACAAACATCAGGGATATAATCATATATATGAAACAATACTATTGTTTTTTTCTCCTTTTTTAATGCTAAATAAAATTATGGCAAATCTTACAAGTTTTAGACTGAACAAAAAACAGCAATTGAGCTTTTCACTAAAAAATATTAATAGCACTCAGTACTCCCCCAGAGTTCACCCTTTACATTATACTTACCACACTAATTTGGGATCTGTTCCTCTAGGCCTAGCTCTAACATGCTTGTCATCTGACACTTTGTTGAAGGACTGCATGCATAGACTTGAGCTAACATTTTCACCATTCACACTGAGTCCCTAAAAAAGTGTAGCTAAAGGGAATCTATTTCTCTTTTCTTGGAATTCAACAGTGTTTAATTATTCAGCATTGCTGTTGCTCATATTTATTTCATGCTTCTGAATTTCATCTACCCAACAATTATAGTGTAAGCAGCTCAAGATAAGGACAGTCTGAGTTGGAGAAATGTTTTGCTTTCCCTACAATGTCCATGACATGACATATGCTTAATGATCAATTGCTTAAAGTTTTTAACACAATATAAAAAGATACAATCATATTCCTATAGTCTGGCTTCCCTAGAATCTTGGGTAAGGTATTATTATTATTATTATTATTATTATTATTATTATTATTATCATCATCATCATCATCATCATCATTCTTATTATTCTTTAGACTGCCTAACAATTTATATCAACAACAGTCTCTCCAGTTGATAATGGACCTTTTGTCAGTTGATCAAGAGTGTCAAACCTATAGTGAAAGAATTATAAACTACAGAATGAATGGTCTGTCGCAGAGCTCTTCGATCCTTTTTGATCACTATTGGGCCCCTCTTTTTTTTTTACTGTTAAACTCTTCAACATATTGGGCCCCTCTTCCCGTTCTTTCTATTTGTTTTGCTCCCAGTGAAACTACCTTGCCAGTATTTGCAGAAATTCAAAATTACCTATGGGAACTATAACCATTAATTGACTGGTGCCTGAATATGAATGAAAGCTAGGCTCCTTTGCCACAAGGTAGGGTAAATCCACAGAGCCTGTCTAGACCAAGACTTCATGGGATTGCATCTGAGTTTTCTTCTGTCCCATTCCCTATCATTCTTCCTCTAACTCCTTTCTAAGAATTCCAGTGAGGTAATAAATATCTGGATTTAATAATGCCTAGGTTACAGCATAAAAATGTCAAAACCAAAAAAAGACAAATTATAAAAAAAAATGGCAGTAAATACATATATTTCATTAATCACCTTAAATGTAAATGATTTTAATTCACCCATTAAAAGGTACAGAGTGGCTGAATGGATCACAAAGCAAAGTCCAACTCTTTGTTATTTACAGTAAAACCCATATTACTACTAAAGATAAGCATGGGCTTAAAATAAAAGACTACAAGACAATTCTACAAGCAAATAATAATCAGAAAAAGTAAGGAAAAGCTACACCTATATCAGATAAAGTAGATTTCCAGTTAAGAGATAATATGAGACAGAAATGGGCATTAGAAAATGATTAAGGGCCTAATTCAGTGTGTGTGTGTGTGTGTGTGTGTGTGTGTGTGTGTGTGTAATATACATATGCACTAAATGATAGAGCAATAAAATAAAAAAACAGCTAATAGATTAAAAGGGATAATAAAAACAATACAAATTACAGGAAATTTTAACACCTCACTTACAACTTTAGACAAATCAATAAGTGAGAATAAATAGGACATAATAGCCTTAAACGATGAGCTAGATCAACTAGGTATAGTGGATATCTACATAATTTTCCAGACTAGACCATATGTTGGGATACAGGTCAACTGTCAATAAATTTATGAAATCATACCAAGCATTCTTTCTGATTATAAAAATGTAAAACTAGAAAGCAACTAATAAAAAACTATAAAACTGGAAATCAACTAAATAAACAAAACAAAGCAAAAAATCAGAACTGGAGAAATTTCAAACTCATGCTACTCAGTAGCCACTGGAGTAAAGAGGAAATTAAAGCAGAAGTTAAAAATTAAAAAATATCTGGAGCCTTCCTGGTAGCGCAACAGATTTAAGTCTCAGCCTATGAAGCTATCCACAGCCACTGCAGCACAAGTTCCACCCCAACCCAGGGAGATTTCCACATGGCACAGTAGACCTATCCTGCCTCATCCACTGCTCCCCTCAGCAGTGTACTTCAGTCAATCTGCCTGTTCTGCTCCCTGGACCGGACCTCACCAGCTTTCTGATACCTGCATGAAAAATTTTCTTGACTCAGCGAAGCAAAGATTAAAGAGGGAGTTTTTGTGGGTCCTCAGATTTGAGAGCTCTTCAAAGATGACCGGTTCAACAACTTGCTGCAGGGTGATGCAAAACAAGCATGGAATGCTTTTCACCCAGTGTCTACAAACTTGCTTGGGAATGTTAGGGCAGAAAACTACAAGGAACTAGTAGAAGACATGCTGAAGCAGTATCAGAAACTTGGCTGCAATATGTCTCTAAAGGTCCACTTCCTTCATTCCCATCTGGATTTCTTCCCTGAAAACTGGTATGGTTAGTGATGAACATGGCGATATCACATCAATGGAACAAAGATACCAGGGAAAATGGTCCACTGCAATGCTGGCAAAACCCACCCTTAACCAAAAGTCATATTTTATTTTATTTTTTTAAGATTTATTTTATTTTATGCA
Source organism: Scalopus aquaticus (assembly GCA_004024925.1). Classification (NCBI taxonomy): domain Eukaryota; kingdom Metazoa; phylum Chordata; class Mammalia; order Eulipotyphla; family Talpidae; genus Scalopus; species Scalopus aquaticus. Next base: position 41,420 of record PVIJ01006475.1, on the reverse strand, counting down.
TACAGGCTGGGGTGTAGGCCAGAGATGTGGGGTGGTGAGAGGATTCACCAGAGACAGTGGGAAGCAGAACAGGCAGATCAACTGAAATACACTGCTGAGGGGAGCAGCAGGCGAGGCAGGAGAGGTCTGCTGTGCCACGTGAGAATATCCCTGGTCGGGGACTGAACTCATGTTGCTGTGTTCTGGATAGCTTCATAGTGCTGTGCTTAACCCGTTACACCACCAGGGATGCCCAAAAATCATATTTTAAATGCCTCTCAACTGAGGGTGTGTTCAAATGGGCGTGGCTGCCTTCAGGAAGAGGGTTCCTGGAAAGTTCAGGACCTAGAAACAGTTTGGAGTCATTTGGGCTGGGAGTTTTTGAGTCTTACATATGTGGAGTATGATCTGAAAAGGTAAGGCGTGGTTTCTGGGTGTACATGTCCCTTGCAGACCTCTGGCCCCTTGGGGAGGGATGTTGCCCATGGAGGGTCAAAACAGAGCCCTCTAAAGCATGGGACCCAGGGCAAGAGGTCCTCTTGCCCAAGTCTACAGGTGGTACTGTCCTTGTGGGTGGGTGATTCCACTGTTTCCACTCCCAGAACTTGAGCCACAGACTTAAAATTGGAAGCCTTGAAATCGGTTTTGCACGCTGAGATGCAGTAAGTTACAAAGGTAGCCATGATCATCAGACACCCTGCCTTCAACTCCTTTGTAAGGTAGGGCACATGTCCCTGGCTTTCTTGGAACCCATAAGCACATCCCCTAAATGTGGAAAGATGTTCCCAAATGGCTTTCTCTCCATTGTTGGTGTACCTCTTTCTCTCCCAATCTTTGGTGTCTCCTGCCACCTAGGACAATTCAACTGTCATCTCCAAAGCTACAACAAATGTTGTGTTCTAAATGTCAGACAAATTTTAATTGTGGCTTTACAACATTAAAGCCATTAACTACTCCCCAAGGCAGACATGGCTACCTTCCATGGATGGGAGAGGCAAGAAATACCTAGATTAGCCTGAGCAATAAAAAGATTAACATCTCAAATGGTTGCCCCACCAAATACATGTCATCTCATTCATTTCTTTAAAAGTCTTACTAAAGAAATTAAATTGAAATTCAGATAGATCTAACAACTTTGCTAAAGGCCATAAAAGAGCAAGAATTCTACCCCAGAGTTGTCTCACATCAAGGCCTGTGCTTTTTTCACCATTCAAATTCCCATCTACCAAACCTAGGAAATTATTAAAAAAAAAAAAAAAAAAAAAGAAATTGTGAAGCTACTGCCCAAAGTAAATATTCTTCTTATTTTTCTTCCCTGGGGGTCCCCCTTTGCCATTCACTGAATCCTGAAACGACTGAAAACCATGCTGAGAGTGCTTGGTGCTATAAATATTTCAATATTTTTTTTCTTTTTTTTTTTAAAGATTTTTTTATTTTATTTATACATAGAAGCTGGGGTACAAGCCAGAGGCGAGGGGCGGCAAGAGGGTTCACCAGAGACAGAGTGGGAGCAGAACAGGCAGATCAGAGGTACACTGCTGAGGGGAGCAGCGGGCGAGGCAGGAGAGGTCTGCCCCACCATGTGGGATTCTCCCTGGCTGGGCGTCGAACTCGTGTCGCTGCTGCTGACAGCTCCACAGCACAGCGCTCAACCGCTGCGCCACCGGGGAGGCCCAATATTTCAATATTACAGGGAGATTCCCACATGGCATGGCAGACCTCTCCTGCCTCACCTGCTGCTCCCCTCAGCAGTGTATTTCGGTCCATCTGCCTGTTGTGCTCCCGCTCTGTATCTGGTGAACCCTCTCACCGCCCCACATCTCTGGCCTGCACCCCAACTTATATGCATAAATAAATAAATCTTTAAAAAAATTCATTAAAAAAATAAAAATAAAAATCCAAAGTTTCTTAGACCTTGTATATGAAACCAATTCTGTTTCAGAGATCACAGCCTCGGGGTTATAGATCCTTCTCTACACGTGACCTTCCTGCCCTTAATAGTAAAGCTCTGTTCATTGGTTGTGCCCACATATAACATCGTACATGACTTCTTTCCCATCCCACATGCAATCCTAGAGTTAGAAATCCCACTTTCCAAAGGCTTGTTACCAGGTGTCTATATACCCTTTAATTACACTGGTCAACAAATTTTTACAAAAGTCTTATCACTGAAATAAAATTAGTCATTTCCTATCAATTTGTATGTATTCAACATGAATATGACAGTCAAATTCTAATTTTGGCTCTAGATTTTTTTTTGTAATCTGCAATAAATTGATGTTTACATCACAAAATGCATTCCAATCACTGGTCAACAAATTTTTACAAAAGTCATGTTACTGAAATAAAATTAGTCATTTCCTATCAATTTGTATGTGTTCAACACGAATATGATAGTCAAATTCTAATTTTGGTTCTAGTTTTTTTTTTGTAAGCTGCAATAAATTGATACTTACATCACAAAAGGCATGCCAATAGTAATAGGCTTATGGTTAATACCTGTAAAAAATCAAGTCATAGACTACTTCTTAGATTTCTTCGCTTATCTCTTGTACAGCTGTTCAGGAGCATCTCTGGGGAGTGTCCAGCAGTAGTCAGCCAGAATTGCAGTGGACCATTTTCCCTGGTATCTTTGTTCCATTGATGTGATATCTTCATGAAAACGGTCGCCATGTTCATCACTAACCATACCAGTTTTCAGGGAAGAAATCCAGATGGGAATGAAGGAAGTGGACCTTTAGAGACATATTGCAGCCAAGTTTCTGATACTGCTTCAGCATGTCTTCTACTAGTTCCTTGTAGTTTTCTGCCCTAACATTCCCAAGCAAGTTTGTAGACACTGGGTGAAAAGCATTCCATGCTTGTTTTGCATCACCCTGCAGCAAGTTGTTGAACCGGTCATCTTTGAAGAGCTCTCAAATCTGAGGACCCACAAAAACTCCCTCTTTAATCTTTGCTTCACTGAGTCAAGGAAATTTTTCATGCAGGTATCAGAAAGCTGGTGAGGTCCAGTCCATGGCTTTCACAAAATTCTTCATCTAGTTTGATGTGAAGGGGTGGTAGCAGGATTTTGTGAGCCTCGACCAGAGCTGGGTGCTGGATATTCTTCTCTCCAACTGCTACATTTTGTCTGCGAGTCCATTCCTTCCACAAGTAGTGCAATTCACTTGTTCGCCTATCCCACTCACCTAAGAAACACATGTATTTTGTATATCCCTGCTGCAGCCCCATTAAAAGGACAACTAGCTTCAAATTACCACAGATGTACCAGCTGTACTTGTTACACTCAATGGAATTCAGTAGCTGCTTTAAGTTATTGTATGTCTCTTTCATATGGACAGCATGTGCTACTGGAATAGATGGAAGATGGTTTCCATTGTGCAAAAGCACAGCCTTAAGACTCAGTTTCGAAGAGTCTAGAAATAGTCTCCATTCTTGTGGGTCATGAGTGATTTCTAAGGCATTCATGAGGCCCTCAATATTGGAACAGAATATCAGGGTACTTTCCTTTCTGAAGAAAGGCTCCAACTGCTGGTGGCGCTTTCAATAGAAAGTAATTGTGACATCTTCTTCTAGAAGATTCCATTGTTGGAGTCTTGATTCTAGCAATTCTGCCTTGTTCTTGGATAAGTCCAAATCATGAACCAGGTCATTTAGTTCTTCCTGTGTTAGTCTGTGTGGGGTTGGTGATGCACCACAGTGAAAATCTGGATCACTGCATGCTGATGGAACAGGAGAAGAACAGGTCGGCTCACCCTTGTCCTCATCAGATGAATCAAGAGAATATTCTGCTGGAGGTTCTGGAATAGGAAGTCCCTCACCAGGTGGAACTGGTCTCAATGAAGACGGAATGTTTGGGTAGACTATTCTCAACTTCTTTTGCTTCGTTATTCCACCGGAAAGAGGAGGAACCAAGCAGAAGTAACAGTCTTTTCTGTGGTTGCTTGGCTCTCTCCTCACCATGGGGACTGCAAACAGCATTGATGGTCTTTTGCCATTTAACCACTGTGAAAGCTGTGTGGTACATGTAGCACAGCATTTATGCAGGGCCCAAGGGTTCTCTTGGTCACCAACCTTGCATCCAAAGTCACGATGATAAGCCTTCTTCATTTGAGAAGTGATACTTTTCTTCTGGTTGGCAAAAGTCACTTCCTCACAAATAGAGCAGAAATTGTCCACGCTATGAACGCACTTTTGAGGCATTACTGTTCTGTATTGTGCCTAAATGGATAAAATAATAACAGTTCTATGGAACAGTAGCTTAAACTGTCTCACACAAAGTCTGAAGTATTCTCAATGCTCAACCTTTCCGACAATGCTTTCTATAGTGTACTGCTGACGTCAGCTTACTTCAGCAGCCACCTGGCAATAGTATTGCATTGCATCAGAAAATGATGTAATGAACTCTGGATGATGTGTGCATGATGGTTTTATGCAATGTGATGCAATATTACATCCTTCTAGGCTGATTTAGGATGTTGTTGCAGTCCTACTGGATACATTTACATGGTGAAACATATAAGATGAATTATATGAAATATCTTCAAAATGAGAGCTAATAAAAAATGTTCAGGGTTATATTCATGTTCAGCACACCAAGATACTACAGATTAGGGCCTTTTTAAGTCAGTAACAATCTCAGTGTTGACCAGTGTAACAAGACAGGAACACAGTCACGGCTAATTTAATGCTATGAGTTGCTAACATGTCCAGTCCACCCACCTTAGCAGTGGTTCAGGAAATTAAAAAAGAATGTCCCAAAGACATTTTTTGCATGAGTGGATTGAAAAACTTGCATGTACATTTCTTTGAAAACTTTGTTTGATGGTCCAGTTTTCATAGGATAAAGAATACTTTTCGTTTACCCTCTATGTCAATTATCCAACTATTTGCTCTCACCTTGTCTTCTAAACAACTAAACCTGAAAAATGCTATGGGGTCTGAAATCACTCACCTGGGTTCAAATTTATCTTGATGCCTTGGGCAGGCACTTTTCAGATACTTGCTTTCCTCTAGTAAAGTAAGAATATGCACCAACCTATGGTGAGTACCTAGAATTATTTTGTTCCTTTTTTGTTAAAATAAGAACCAAGTTTTGATGACAATTTAGAATAATAAAGCACACCACTCTGAGAATTCCTGAGGAATTAATCACAAGACTGGTAAGAGGATATTTTAATACAAATAATCCATTTATTAATTTCCCCAACCTCTTGCTAACTCTTTTGCCTGTCTAATGCTGTTATACATACAGTACGACCTTATTATAATTTTGGAATTCCTTGCATTTTTGCAACGGTTTACCACTAATCAGATAGCCTATTGAGAGATTTATAAGCTCATGGAAGTAAAAAACAATTTCTATTTTCATTTTAAAACTGATTTATTGCAGTCATATTATGAGAAAAACTTTCAATGACATTATATAAAATGCCCTGAGGTATAATTTAATATACTTTCATCTGGTCCAAGTGCCAAGAGGTTTGGCCCAGTCCAAGTTGATCTGTGTTCCATGGAGCTTAATGGTTCTGAACCTAAGGTAGGTTTGGAACCTAGCAAGTTTGGCTCTTGCTAGCAGCTCAGAGATCTAAAACTTTGTTTGGCCTAGAATTGACAAAGCCCCTCCAGAAATCCTCCGATGAGAATTCACCCAAGATTTGTTAAAATCCAGCCAGTCACTAAGGTCCAGGTCAAAAAATCAGAATATTTACTTTGATGCAGTCTACCTCTGTTATTAAAACAAAACAAAATATTTTAAGTAAATGCAAGATGCAGCAGACAGTAATTTCCACAGAATACTCCATTTGCTCCTAACACTGTCCAGTTTAGAGCAGGTAGTTCAGGTCCTGTGACTGGTTCTGGGCAATGGGCAGTCAGGGGAATTGATGTGTCATTTCCAGGCTAAGACAGCTAATAGTCAATATGTGTTTCCCTAGATTTTAACCTTTTAAAAATCCAACTCAAGTGGCCTCATGGGTCCCTGGATGACAATGCTCAATAAGCAAAACCTTCTTACTGCCTACTTGCCTGGAACTGAGAAATGAATTTTTATCGTGTTAAGCCACAGTGATTTGGGGGTTGTGCTACAACATGATTTAGTCTGTCCTAATTCAGAAGAGTTCCCGGAATGCAACTTATTCTTTCATTCCTCATGCTTTTTTTTTTTTTTCCTACAAGCTGGGTGCAGGCCAGAGGTGTGAGATGGCGAGAGGGTTCACCAGAGACAGAGCGGGGAGCAGAACAGGCAGATGGACGGAAATACACTGCTGAGGGGAGCAGTGGGCGAGGCAGGAGAGGTCTGCCATGCCATGTGGGATTCTCTCCGGCTGGGCATCAAACTCACTCTGCAGCTGCTGACAGCTCCACAGCTCTGCGCGAACCCATTGCGCCACTGAGGAGGCCCACACTCCTAATGCTTTTGCACACACTGTTCACAACACCTAAAAAGTCCTTGCACCTTATCCATCAATCCAACTCTTAATCATACTTCAAGATCCAATCCTCATATCTTTTCCTAATGAAAGGCAGCCTGGCATACAGAGGAAAGAGTATGGGCTTCCGAATTTGCTAAACTCAAGTTCACACATGGATTCTGTCTCTTCTAAGTGGAGACTGGAGTTATTTAATCTTTCTCTGTTCTAGTTTCCTTAACTATAAAGTAAGGAAAACAATTTCATTGGGTAGTTGTGAGATTAAATAACATATGGTATCCAGGGCCTCACTGGTGGCGCATGGGGTTACATTTCAGCCATATGAAGCCATCTGCAGCCACTGCAGCCTGAGTTTGATCCTGGCCAGGGAGCTTCTCACATGGTGCGCAGACCTTTCCTATCTCTCCTGCTGCTCCCTTGAGCAGTATACTTCAGTTGATCTGCCTGTTCTGCTCCCCACTCTGTCTCTGGTGAATCTTCTCACCCTCCCCATGCCACCCCTCTGATCTACATCACAGCTCTTGTATGCATAAATAAATAAATGTAAAAAAAAAACATGGTATCTAAATTGCTAGTTTAGTACATAGAAGTTACTTCAACAAATACAGCTGTATTATTATTACCAGACCATCACTACCACAGCCAAAGTCAGGTGTTTTCCTCTGTGTTCCCACAGCACTTCCATTTTAACACTTACCATCTTCCACTGTATTTGTATCCATATATATCCCTCATTAATCAATGAATAATTAGAAGCACCATTGTCTGATTTTTGTTTGCAGTTGCAGTCCCAGCACTTAGAATACTGTTTGGCAATGAATAGTAAATGTCCCACTAATATTTGTTAAATAAATTCATCTTGATGTACCCAGAACAGTCAATCCAAAATAAACTTTTTATTGATTGGATGAATTGAACAATGAACAAGTCGATTAATTCATTAAATCAACTAAATGATTATCTCTTGCCTTTCCCCAGAAGTAAATTAACTTTTAAAAAGAGAAACTGTTTCACCTACCTCTTATAAACATTATATTGCTGCTACAGCCTCTGCTTTCTTCTCTCAAGGCAGACTGGCTACCTAATCATCAATATTTAAGTTCTCTTCCTTAGCATAATTCTGGAAAACACTGAACAGTCCTCTTAAAAGTAGTAAGGACTTCATGACTAGTTCTCACCAATGGAAATTAAGCAGAAATTATATACCTACACCTAAGTCTACCCCACTCTCTACCCCTTCCATTGGATAAAAAGAATCAGCAGAGGATCCAGGGCCCAAGAAGATGCTGGAGCCACCAGATAGAAAATGGTTGGAGCTTGAGTCCCTGAATGACTGTGTGGAGTATACATCTACTGACCTCATCCCACCAATTCATGCTGTACATGAATAAGAAGTAATTGTTGTGCTTCACCATTGATATTTGTATGGTTAATTACACTCAAATCCTTATATTCACTGATCCAGACTGGGATAAAAAGCACTACAGTAGGTGCAGTCATCATTATCTATCTATAAGGAATTTCAAGGAGCAGGTCCTCTTGTTAGATGACCGCGGGGATCCTGCATTGTCTATCACTTTCCCCTTGACACAGATCTTACCAGGCACTTGGCCAGTGCTGCCAATGGGAGAATGAAGGAGTTGTAGTTCCTGATGCTTATAGGGTGCCCTGTTCTGGTAACAGGAACTGCTTCCTGAACCTAAGTTCCAGGACTGTTTTAATAGGAAACAGTACTGTAGAACTCCATGTTTTTGGAGATTTTAGCTTAAAATTCCAGGAACTCTTAGGAATGTCTTTTGCTCTGGAGCTGTAGTCCTTACTCTAGAGGCCAAATCATGTTAATTAATCTTGATAAGTATGATAAGCCAGTTTTCTGTCTCTTTAGAGAGTTGACTCTTGCCTATTATCCTTTTCCTTCTATACCTCTGTAGGGTAAATGGAAGTGATCAGGTTATTTCCAGCCTCCTGCCATTAGCATTTATCATCGACACCTGTGATCTTATATGCATGCCTGATGGCCGCACCTAGAGTGTGGTGTGGTGTGTGTACATGAGCACACCTGAGCCGAGAGACTGAGCATTTAAGGGTGGCGGCAGAGGGCAATGTGGTAGAGTGCAGTGGAGACCAGTGAAGAGACTGAGAGAAGGCCAGAGAGCCCAGAAAGAGTAAAGATTCACTGGGGGTTAGGAGGGCTGCCAGCTTCCTGGCCCCCAGGCCTCCCTGCCTGCCCTGCACCTGGTTGCTTCACTACAAATAAAGTGGAGAAAGAACATTAAGTGCCTGGGAAAGCCACTGAGAGCTCCAGGACTCCTCCTTTATCCGTCTGCCTGAATTGATAGAGAACCTGCTCCGTGCCTTGCTGGCACTACAACCTCCCACAATCATGCTGGGAAAACTCACAGTACTCTGGTGCCTTTGTTGGCAGAGTAAATATTTACTTCAACCATGCCCATTTCCCCTTCAGTTCACTGAGGCTCCTTTGCTCTGCTGAGCTACCGGAGACAACTTTCAGCTGGGACCTTGCCTACTTTTCATCACCTGGTTTGGCTGGATCTCTAGCTGTTGGGCGGGAAAAGGACGTCTACAACAAACTCCACAGGAGGTCCAAGACACTAGGGGCCACTAATCCCTTAATTCCATCATCATCCAGAAGAGAGGATTACCGGAAACTGAGGGATGGAGTTAAGCAGACATGTTGGCTATATAATGAGGGCTTTTGACCTTGGGGGTCTCTTGCTTCTCCCCGGGCTACAGCGTGCCATTGGGGTTTCCAGCTCTTCGGATCTGGTAGGACGTATTTGGAGATTTATCTCTCTCCCTCACTTTCTCTTTTGTCCCCGAGTTATTCATTTTTTAATTTCCCTTCCTTTTTGTAAATAAACCCTTTTATTAACCTTTTTGTGAGTGCCTGCAATTGTTCTTATTATAAGTCCTTTTTTTAAGCGCACGGGTGAGAACCCACAGTCAGGCACCCCATTGTATATCGGGGTAGCCCTGTAACATAGCCAGGTATCCTCTTGACTTTCCAGTCTAGAGAGCAGTAGGGACTCACAGGGGAACTTTGAGATAGCAGAATTCAGAGATCACCAGGGTCTTTTGTTTTCCCATTGGCATTTAGTATTTTAGTGAAAGCTTTTTATTGTGATAAATGTTTTAATTGTAGAGTATTACAAATATGTTAATGGTTTTAGGGTCTTATATTTTCATGATTTATGGCTATGTTGCATTTACTAAATGCTTGGCATGCACACGTTATTTTATTGTGCTAAATCAAACCTGCTGGGATCACAACGTTTAATGGCTCAATATGCAAGTTTATTAAAGTCCTAGCCAGTTGTCCTATTTACTCAGTCAACACATAGACAAGTTTTTAAGATGCCTTCTTTACTCTCATTTTTTTTTTCTTTACTCATTTTAATCCTATATTCCTTCTTACTATGGCTTGCTTTCATTAGCTGGCCTGTATCTTTACAGACTAGCTAAAAATACCGAGTCATTTCTAAATAATGATTTCTGTTATAGAGCTTAAGGAAGTTAAAAAATAAAATCAAACCTGCGGCTTACAGGTACAAGTTGTCAATTCTCAGGAAAGCAGCTAAGGACAACTGTTTGGCAGTAGCAAGGACAGTAAAAACCCCACCCCACAGGTGTTTTGGAAACACCCAGTTTCCCGGAAAGGCAGAGAATTCATTTGCACTCAAATGTTACTGTTTACAGTAGGATGTTTGGAGAATCTAGGAAAGATAGCTGCTGTTGAGCATTTAGAATGTGTTGCAATTTACTCATTATAGCATTTTATAAAGTGAGTGCAATTTTTATTGCTCCTATTTTACAGATTAAAAAAAAAAAACTGAGGTTTTAGGTAATATGACCAATACCATACTATGGCAATTAGGATGAATTCAGCTTCGAGAAATAAAAACTTATGAGGGGTAGCTTATACAAAGGCATCTCAAAATCTAATGTGCATAAAAATCACCTGAGATCCCGTTAAACCACGGATTTTAATTCAGTAGGTTTGAAGTAGGGGTGAGAGGTTCTGCATTTCCAATAAGCAGCCAAGTGTGGATTGAATACTGGATTGAAGATTATACTTTGGGTAGCAAGTGTTTAAACACATGAACCTTATTGTTTACTTAATGAGAGGTTTGGAGATTAGTGGTTCCAGGATTGAGTCAAAAACACTACAACGTTTCTCAGTACAGACTCTTTTCTGATGTGCCACCATAAATAGACTTCTCAGGTTATTTCCTCATGGTCACAAGATGGCCACCACTGTCCCGTGAGAAACATCTGCTGCTACAAACACAATTCATTCCCTAAGACTGGGATCATTACTAGCTTAAAAAAATCTAGCAGGAAAGACATGGGGATGAATGGGAATGGAGGTGAGGGGAGTGAAGGATAAAAAGTGGATAGGTAAGCATTAAACAGTGCCCACCAAAGCCAAGAAATAGGATTCATACCTGTCTGTGTCTAAAACTATACTACCTTTCACCTGTTGAATTAACTGTACCTGAGGGAACTTAAAGTCATCTCAGAAGGCAAACCTAAAATGTGATTGTCCCAAACATGCTCAACTCTGATGACTTGTACAAGCTAGCCTGAAGAATGAATGTGCTATAAAAAGGGGAATAGATCTTTGAAGCCTAGCAATGAAGAGTCAAATAAACACTATCTAGTTACAGAGATTCTACACAGCAGAGAGCTAGCTGTTCTTGTGTCAGGCAGAGATGTTTGACTGTATTAATTCACATGTAAAAATACGTCTTAAAACGATTTATGTTGACTCCATGCTCACCAAGAAAAATCCTGATTCTTGGCCTCCCTGGTGGCACAACAGGTTAAGCGCAGCACTATGAAGCTAACCAGAGCCACCACAGCACAAGCTTGATACCCAGCCAGGGAGATTGCCACATGGCACAGCAGACCTCTCCTGCCTCTCCTGCTACTCCCCTCAGCAGTGTATTTGTCACTCTGTCTCCAGTGAATCCTCTCACACCACTGGCTTACACCCCAGCTTGTATGCATAAATAAACAAATCTTTTTAAAAAATCCAGATTCTTTATTTGATCTGCCAGGTAATCAGACCCCAGGAATGGAGGGCTGGGTCCCCTGGTGAGTCTACACAAGTTACTGTTTCTGTGAAAGTACATAGTTCCCACTGGAAATAAGTACTTGGACAGAGAGATGAGCTCAGACACATGACCATGTCCAAAATGAAACTAAATATGCAATAAAAGTGGAACTGTACATCACTGTAAAAGGAGCAACTTGCTCAAGAGGTGTTGTTGGGAAAACTGGGTCCTCATATGGGAGATTTTTAAACAAAACTTCAAAAGACAGTGAGATCTATTTACATCAATTAGACTGGTCTCTCAGGGCCCATGTATGAGTGTGTGCACACGGTAGCATTGTTAATGGCACTGAGGAGTTGAAGGGAAACTGCGTAGCCATGACAGAGAGTGAAGAGGATGGATGCGGATTAGATGTACCACATAATGACAAGAAAAAAACTTTAAAACACAGTTCTTATTGACCATATATATATATGTATGTATGTATATGTATGTATGTATATACATACATATGTATATAGAAAGTAGAAAGACATCCTCTTCATGTAAAATAAAAATGTAAGCACATAAATTAATCTTTAGCTATATAACACATTCAACTGAAATATACATACTAAATAAATATACATACTAAATAACTTATGGGAATGGGGACATGGGAGTAGAGTTTGATGACAAAGGAAAGGATGGACAGATGGACGGTTATATCGATATATAAATAGCACAGAGGGTCTTGGTGGGGATTGATAATGATAACATGCTAGTTAACTGAAGGATGGCATTAACTCAACTTTCTGCACCTGAGAGCCAAATAAATAAATTAGCACATGCAGGCAAGCAGAGACAGACATATTTTTCCATGCATATGCATATTGATAAAATACTTACATGTAAAAAATGAATACTTGAAGATTCTTGTTAGTTCTTAGTTATGATTGCTTACACATGTTCTGACAAAAATGAGTGTTGGGTACAGCATGAGTTAGAGCCTGGATCTAGAGACCAACCAAAGCCTGCTCCCCTAAATAATCTACTTTCCTATCTACAACTAGAGCGTCTCTCTAACTATAACCATAAGTTGGAAGATTTTAGTTATTAAAGTTGGAAATCATCTTTCTGTCTATTTAAGAATGCATTCTTGCTTTCCTTCAGACAGGAAGTTATACACATTCATTTTTATTTTTGTTCAGTTATTGTTACTTTTTAAAATTAAGTTCTTAGTGGAAAGAGTTAGGCTGTTAATATCTTCTCATTTGCCCTAACATTTCATATTGTCACTGCTTTTGTTACTTTAGATAATTTTCTTGGTCAATGTAGTTTTTTTTGTATGATTTCTTTTTTTGTGTTTTATAAATAATTCCTGGTATTTTGAGGGTTAACATTTAAGGTGAAGGCACCATGAATAGAAAACTAGCTCACTGAATTGTAAATTAGTATTTGGAATGGAAAAAAAACAAGAGAACAGGACCTTAAGTGGGAGAGAATGTTTGCACAGGAGGCTGTTATTTTAAATTAACCTTATTGCTAGGATTTAACCCTTTGTTCCCAAGGACATTAAATAGTTTAATTTCTAAATTTGGAATCAAAAGATAACAGGGGCAATATTATGAAAATTCTTAGGTCATGCTTGCATTTGGAAAGTTTATATAATCTGAAGCAATAAGTAAAGATAAATTCTTTTTTACATAGCTATTTATAAAGGTAAGCCGTAAGAAGTATAATCAATATATTTATTTAAGGGAAACAGCTGCACAAGCAGAGAACTGTTGAAATATCTGCTTGATATGAAAATCCAAATGAATATACATATAATTTCATAATTCCAATTGAGAACTTAGAACAGTTAAAAATGGCAGTGCTTGCACAGTGTGCTTTTAATAGCTCCAGTCTTACTCTAAAGTAACATTATGACTGTGGCTTTATGCTGTCTTCCTCTTAAAATGCTATTTATATGCATGCAGGTATAGTTCACTGCCAGAGACTAGTGTTCCAGTTTGCCTCTAGGCTAGACTAGCTGGGAATGAATTTCACAGAAGTCAGATACTCTAGGCCCTTATCTCTGATAAGATGTAGGGCCCAAAGGCAAGATCATAACAAATTCTAATTGCATGCTCCCTAAACAAAAATCTGTGAACAAAGTCGCTACAGTTATAGAAATAGAAAGGGGACTCAATCCAACAAAAATGCCAATATGAGGTAGCAACTCAAAAATAAAGGCAATTCTCAGATGAAGCATGTTTTCCTAGACAAACAGAAAGAGAAATATTTGAAATCAGTCTTACTAAATTGATAAAGAGTAACTGCCTGGGAAAAACATACTCCTTTAGGATTCTAGATTTATTACATTGCTAAAAGAAAGAACATTCTTAACACTGTCATTAATATCTTGATGTTTCCAATTTGAGAAAGAAATTTGGAAAAGGAGGAGAAAGCATAGAGATTATTAGTGGACGCCAATGATAGAAAGAAATTTCGACACTTGGCTTGTACCTGTTATCAAAGTTATAGGAAGAGAAAGCTATAAATTTTAGGTGACTATAATTTTGAGAATGAAAAGGAACACTTAAAATATAAACCAGTATAAGTTTGTACTTATATTTAAGTATAAACCAGAAGTATTTGGGGCAGACTGGAGGTGTAGTTACCCTAACTGTAAACATGATGTCACTTCAGAGGCTGGTGACTGAAATTCCACGGTTAGAGCATTATTCCTTTGACTTTAAACCAACAAGGAGATTGACTCCATTTCTATAAAATCACTCCTGAGAGGAGTAATCACTAAGTCATTTATATTTTAGCACACATAAACTTTTCAATTTCAGAAGACTAGTTCAGAGGGAGAGGAAAAACCAGTCTGTGGAATTCTGGACTGTGTCTGGCTAAGGAAAAAGAAAAAAGAACACTGCAGTGAGGGAAGATGGAGAGGCCCGAGAAGGACTGTAGCTATAAGACCAGCCTCAACCCAGAGAAATATCTACAAAGAACACAGGTGCCAATCACGTCCCCATAGCTCAGAGGATCTATGCTCACCTTGGTCCATGGCGCATGTTCCTCCCCAAAGATCCCATCTCTAGCAAAATATAAAGAATGAGCTCCAGCTGCTCATGAGTCATTCTGCTCCAAGTAGGCTAGCTTAGAAGCTCACAAGGTAACTGCCATTTTTATGAAATCCAGAGACTGCTTTCCCTTTACTAGATAAAATTCCCAGCACCAAGTTTTGATGGCTCTACATCCCACACAGGGTGGGCTCACTGGGGAGATATGGGGTAAAGAACCCTGTTAGCCCTATAAGGAACCCTTCTAACAGAAAAGATAAAAAGATTATTCTGCATTTCTTGATTCAGCAATTTTTATCTCAGATTTAATCACTATTTAATGTGAACCCTTAGTATTGAAAAACAACTGCAAAATAAATAAATGAGTAAATTAAAATCTCTAAGCTGTAATTTGGGCCATTTTTGACCAGCAATTTGCATAAACCCCATCCTTGTTTCTCACAACAACAGGTTTTACAAGCAAGGTAATAGCTAGTGACCATTCACTTTTTATGAATATATAAATGAACTGGAGGATGTCTGTCGAGAAGATTACAGGTTTTACATGAAGCTACTTTCAGAACTGAAATAGAAACTTACAATCTGAGCAGAAATCAAATGTTTCCAGAATGCCTATACCAAGGTGTCTTTTTCAAAGATCTGGTAGGATAATTGCACCATCCATAAAAAGGCTAAGAACAAGTGCCCAGCCTATAGTTAACCCCAGCAAATTTTGCTGCCTAGAGCAGCCTTGACCTATAGAATCTTCTGCAATGATGAGAATGTTCTATATGTGTGCTGTTCAACATGGAAGCTATTAGCCACATGTGACTGTTAAACACTTGAAATGTGGTCACTGCAACTAAGGAAATGAATTCTTAATTTTATTTTAATTAATTTTACTAAGGTAAAAAACTTTAATTCAAATACCCATTATGGTTAGTGGCTCCCAACATAAGTCAAGACATTAAACCAGCCTAAAGAAAGTAATTTAGGGTGACCTTTGAATTCAGCAAGGAACCTGAGAAGTTACATTTAATAACGTCATATTTTAATGTTAAAATCTGCAATTGCCTCTACTAAGTTCTCTCAAGTCTTCTCAATAGCCTTTCATCTCTTACCCCATTACCTGTAGAAATCAGTTCCTATACTCTACCCCTTCCTCACTTAGCTTCAGCTCTAGTAGCCCGCTTGCAGCATTTGTGTCTCAGGGCCTTTGCACTCACTGTTCTATCTGCCTAGACCACTCTTCTCTTAGCTGTATGTGTGGCTTGCTCACTCCTTTCCTTCAAATTAATGTTCAAATATTATGTTCTCAGTGAGGTCTTTCCAGACCACTTAGAAGTGCAATGCTAACCCCGCCCCAATATCTTTCTCTGACTCTTTAGTGTTTATCTTCCTTCTTTTCTCTGTCTTCCCAATCAGAATGTAAGCTCCATAATGGCAAGGATTTATTTTGTTCACTTCCATAGCTAGTGCAATTCATGTTTAAAAACCAGCTCTCTGGGGTCAGGGGAGATATGCCCTGATTTATAACACTTGCCTATTTCTGTGTTATCAGTATTCCTGTTATGATCAATTTTAAGCTACTAACAAGAAGTTACCAAACATGAGTTGAGAAGTGATGTGTACAATCAACTTTCAGTTTGAGCCAATTCAACACACCACTGGTTGTAGCCCAGTTCCTGAAACACCTAGAATTTCCCAAACAGCATTCCTCACACTTAGCCTTTGATAAAATTTACCCAAGACTTTTAAAATTAACTATGCTAAAATCTAGATAATCCCCTGCCCCTGACCTGGGAGATTCTGATTAATGATCTGAGAAACTTACATATATAGAAACTTCTCCATATATGTTTAAAGATTTATTTATTTATGCACACAAGCTGGGGTGCAGGACAGAGCTGTGGGGTGGTGAGAGGGTTCACCAGAGGCAGAGTAGGGAGCACAACAGGCAGATAGTCCGAAATACACTGCTGAGGGGAGCAGCGGATGAGGCAGGCAGGTAAGGTCTGCTGCACCATGTGGGAATCTCGGCGGGGGGAGGGGGGGGGTAGCGGCATCAAACTCGCCCTGCAACCAATGCTGACAACTCCACAGTGCTGCACTTAACCCGTTGCGCCACCAGGGAGGCCTGAAACATGTATTTTTAACGATGATTCTAAGTACTTTGTATCAAATATAGCCCAGTGCACATCCTTCTTCTAACTGGGGTTATGTCCTTCAAACCAAAAGTGCAGTCTTGGACCAGAAGATAGAGAAACTAACCTATCATCCTAATGTAGGTAGGGAGACGGCTGGGAAAACTCCTGATAACCCTTCAACACACCTCTTTATCTCTTCCCAGAGGACATGTAGACATGAGAGCACTGCAGGCATGTGTTGACTCTGATGTAATAATGGCCCCAGTTTTCTAATCTAACAGTTATAAAACAGCACTGAAGCAGGGGGAATGTAGAAAGACACATTTTAAAAATTACGTTTAAAAAGAAACAATTTCTCCTTGAATATGTTCACATTCAATTTCTGTGTACATTAAAACTGAGGAAAAATTTTATAATAAGCAAATCATGGCCTGTTTCCATGAAAGTTTGCTGAATATTAAAATGGTAAATGTCTATCACTGCATTCATTACAAATGTATTCAACCAAACCTGTGCCCACCCTGAACTAAGCCTTGTGGATAATCTGTACCCTAAGTAAGACACAGCCTGTGTGTGCAGTCTCCTAGGGACACATTCAAATAAATGGGAAATGCAGAAGGATAACCTATATTAATAGTTTGGGAGGCGGGGTATCTAAACTGAGGAGGAGTGGGTGCTATCCAGTTTGAAAAAAAAAAAGGTGATAGGAAAAAATAGGTGTTCCAGGAAGAGAAACCAGAATATTCAAAGGCCAGGTGTCAATAAAGATATGGATGGATTTCACAGTAGAAATTTCAGAATGACTGAAACTTAGAGTAAGATCAGGGAAATGATAAGACCAGAGAATGGAGGAACATGTTCCAGCTACATTGCAATGGTCCTGTGAAATCAACTTTTTCATTGTAAAATAATTTTCTCTTCCTTTTTACTTTCTGTAACCAAAAGTAAAGATTTACCCAAATACCCATAAACAAAGAACGGACTGAGCTATAACTATAAAAAAACTTGGATGAATTTTACAAATGTAATATTGAGAGAAAAAACAGGACACAAAAGAGTACACATTGTATGATTTCAATTATCTGAACTTTAAGAAGAGACAAAACTAAAATGTGGTAGAAGACAATTCTAACAGGTACATGAAAAAGCATACAAAATTTGACTAATCATCAGAGAAATGCAAATCAAGGCCACAGTGAGACATAACCTTATACTATTGGAATAGTTATCATCAAAAATATCAGCGATAACAAATGTTACCTTGTTGAAACTGTGGAAAAAAGAATCCATGTACACTGTTGGTGAGAATGTAAATTGGTACAACCACTATGGAAAACAGCATGGATATTCCTCAAAAAATTAGAAATAGAACTACCATATGATCTCACAATACTACTTCTGGGTCTATATCAGTAAATGAAATAAATCTACTTCCTATTGTAAAGAGATATCTGCACCCAATGTTCATTACAGTATTATTTAAGATAGCCAAGACATATGAACAATCTAAGTATCTGTCAATACATAAATGGCTAAAGAAAATGTGGAATGGAATTTTATTCAACCATAAAAAGCCATATGTGTGTGTATATGGCTATGTGTGTGTGTGTATCTGTGTGTGTGTGTAAATATTTTTTACAGTAAAAAATACTGACATTTGTGATAACAATATGGATGGAACTTAAGGGCATTAGTCAGTGAAAAAAATCAGACAAAGACAAATAATGTATTGACCCTCTTATATGTGGAATCTAAAAAAGTTAGTCATAAAAACAAAGAGTAGAAGAGTATTGGCAGGGGTTGCAGGATTGGGGGAAGGAGAGAGTTAAAGTTTCCAAGCTTCCAGCTATAAGATGAATAAGCTCTGAGGACCCAATCTACAACTATATGCAATATACATGTACTATAGTGACTCCAGTCACTATCATACTATATTGTATACCTGAAAGTTGCTAAGAGAGTTGATCTTACATGACTCCATCACACATCAAAAAAAAAGGTAATTATATAAAAGGGGGAATATGTTAATTCACCTAATTTTTACAAGACTGATAATGTATACATATATTAAATTATCATGGTGTTCACTTTAAACAACATGGTCCATTATATTTCAGTCATGCTCAGAAAGGGGAGACAAAAAAGTCAAAAGCAATTACTCCTGGGAATGAACAGTAACTAGAAGATAACACAAGAGGAACTTCTGAGGAGTTAATAATGCTCAGTTTCCTGATTGAGCTGGATAAAGAGATGTCTAGGGTTTGTGAAAGCTCGTTAAGACATATACTCACAATATGTGCCCTTCCCTATCTATATATAATACTTCAAGAAAAAGTAAAGTTAAAGAATATTTACTGCTTTTTTAAATCTTCACATATTAGAAAAGACTTCTTTTACACTTTCCTATTTCCTGTGCTCTACCCTTTTGTTAATGAGTTTTAGACACATGACCCTAAGTCTCTATCCCGTGACAGTAAGTGGGTCACCACTCCAACTGCACTTTCATTTAAATTGATGTTCCCATCTCAGCTGATCCAAGTGGCTGGAATTGACCGGTTATAGTTGTCGAATGGGTTACGCACTAGTGCCTAAAATGGGCTGGCCATCTCACATGACCCTATCAACGCAATCTTAGGCATGTACACCTGACACAGAATACCAGTTAATGAAAAACAAGGAAAGGTGGGGAGGGGGGAGTAGCTTAACACTGTTAATACGTGTTAATGAGAAAATATAATTACATACTTTACATTTTCAGCAAAGAACTCATGGTCATCAGTCTATATGTAGTTATAACTGTTAACATTCCTGCCAAATCAGACAATGGATAAAATATTGACTTCAGATGTTAATTTCCTTTGTGAATTGGTATTATCAATGATTTGGGGGAGAAAAGGCACTGACTTATAACTAAACATTTCCTTATTGACCTTGTACGTAACAGGAGCTTAATTAGTTTCATTGAATTACACTATTAGTCAAAAAGCCTGAGTGTGTTTTCCTCTGAGAAGCTAATAGTTGATAGACTCATAGCAAAATTGAGCCAGAAAGGTCATTTGGAAAGTACTCTGTTGTATAATGAGCAGAAACTTAGACACTTGAAAGTATCTTTGTACACCAGCATCTGACTGCATTTACTCACTGTGGGTTATAGTTTATTAATCCAGAGGCTCCTATAAATAAGAATGTTTGGTTTAAAAATTCCAGAGTAGTCTCAACATGCCAAAAGATAATACTGTAGTGCCCGAGCAAGAAAACCAAGTCAATTATTTCGTCTGGAATCAGAGGCAGATTTTAATAATATGTGAGTCAAACTGCTATGCCTGGAAAACTTAGAAATAGGCTAGGCCTTGCCTTTCCCAGCAATCTCTAAAATCAACCACCGCTCTTCACTGTCAAACTGATTTTACATACTATAGCACCTTGTTTTTCTGCAATACCAAGAACAATGAAACAATGACCCATGAAACAAATCACCCATGTAAAAATCTATCTATAAATTTATCTTATTTGTGTGTGAGATTATTTTTATTCACTTTTAATATGGAAACATATCCTGGAAAGAAAAAATACAAGCTATCATCAGGAACTCGAATGATAAATTTAAATTATTCAAGAAGTTGCATAAATTTGAAAACATCTGGGGCTTAATAATCCTCATGACCCAAAAGAATCATTTTAATATTTAATGTGTGGGTCTCCCTGGTGCCACAATGGATTAAGTCTCAGCACTATGAAGCTATTCACAGCTACTGCAGCACAAGTTCGATCCCCAGCCAGGGAGATTCCCACATGGCGCAGCCAACAGACCTCTCCTGCCTCGCCCACTGCTCCCCTCAGCAGTGTACTTCAGAAGATCTGTCTGTCGTGCTCCCCACTCTGTCTCTGCTGAATCCTCTCACCACCCTCCACCTCTGGCTTATACCCCAGTTCTTGTATGCATAAATAAATAAATCTTTAGGGAAAAAATATTTGCTACTTAAAGTTTTCCTCCTTGTTACCACTCAGTGAGGTGACCCTCAGATTTCCAGTAAGTTAAAATCCAAAGACTAGATGTTATTTGAAAAATTAGATCCATGGGGCCTCCCTGGTGGCCTACGGGTTAAGTCTCAGCGCTATCACCACTGCAGCCTGAGTTGATTCCAGCCAGGGAGCTAACCCACACATGGCGCAGCAGACCTCTCCTGTCTTGCCCGCTGCTCCCCTCAGCACTGTATTTCAGTAGATCTGCCTGTTCTGCTCCCCACTCTGTCACTGGTGAATCTTCTCACACCCACAACTCTGGCCTACACCCCAGTTCTTCTATACACACACACACGCACACACATCTCACAATAAAGGAATAGTTCTTTAAAAAAATAAGATAAACAGAATCAATGAACCATTTGGTTGGCTCACAAAGAAAAGAAAATACTCTAATAACTAGAATAAGAAATTAAATAGAAGAAATTACAACAGATACCATAGAAATGCAATGGATTTTGAGATTACTGTGATCAACTATATGCCAATACATTTGATAATCTAGCAGAAACAGAAAAAATTTTAGAACTACAATTTAACAAGACTGGACCAGCAAGATTACAGGTATGGAAATGGAAACAATAATACAATATCTCACAAAAACAAAAGTTCAGGACAGATGACTTTACTAGTGAATTCTACCAAGTATTCAAAAAATAACTTATGACTATCTGTTCAAATATTTTCTTCATTTTTAAACTGGGTTTTTGGCTTATGGGCATTATATATTTATATATATATATATAATATATACTTTATATATATATTATATATTATATATAATATGTTATATAATATATAATATATAATATATAATATATAATATATAATATATTATATATATTATAATATATTAAATATATTTATATATTTAATATATTATATTATATATTATATATTATATATTATATATTAAATATATAAATATATATATATTTATATATATGTTAAATATATATATATTATAATATATAATATATAATATATTATATATATTATATATTTAATATATTATAATATATATTATAATATATTATAATATATTATAATATATTATAATATATTATAATTATATATAATATATATATTATAATTATATATAATATATATAATATATATAATTATATATAATATATATTATAATATAATATATTATAATATATTATAATATATTATAATATATTAAATATATATTATATATATATAATATATATAATAATTATATATTATATAATATATATATATTAAGTACAAGTCCTCTGTTGGATATATAAATATTTACATTGTTACATTGGTATAACAATGGTGAGTTACACTGATTAATTTACAAATGTTCAATCAATCTTGCATTTTTTAGAAAAGAACCCTTGTTAGAGCTGATCAAGCATGATTTTTATATTTTTCTTGATCCTATTTGCTAAAATTGTGTTAAGGATTTTTCTATCTTTGTTTATGAAGGATTTTGGTCAGTAGTTTTCTTGTAACATATGTCTGGTTTGGGTATCAGAGAATCCAGGTTATGTTCATAATATGATTATGATTCATAATATGATTTAGGAACTATTATCTCCTCTTCCAGTTTTTGAAAACATTTGTGTAAACTGGTATTTTCCTTCACTGTTTGGGAAATATCACCATTGAAGTCTGTGGGTGTGGAGTTTCCTTCGTAAGAAGATTTTTTGACAACAAATTTAAAATTTAAGTAGAAAATCTGACTATCACTAATAACTTTTTCTTTTTAACACTTTTTGCTCCGCTCACGTATTCACGTGTTCATCTAGTCTCCGGTTTTTCAAGCCACAGTGGATTTATTTGGAACTATTAGGAGCTATTTCTTTGATCGTACTCAGTCTAGAGCTTTAATCCCTATGCATTTAAAATTTCATTAAAATATATCCAGTAGTTCAGGAGCTGTGTGTGTTTTATTGAATGCTTATACCATTCATGCAGTGGCACAGAAAATAGCCGGCACAAGAAGTGTTAAGTAATTTGTCTTTCAAGGAATTTCTCCATTTCACCAAAGTTGTCTAATTTATTGGCATAAAGTTGTTCATAATATTTACTTTTCCTGCTCTTAATGTCTTTAGGATCTTTAGTAATATCCTTTATCTTGTTCCTGATATTGGTAATTTGTATGTTCTCTCTTTTTTCCTTTTACCAGTTTTTCCCAGAGTTTCCCCAGTTCTATCAATATTGTAAGAAAGCCAGTCTTTTGGCTTAACTGATTTTCTCTATTGCTTTTTGTTTTCTATTTTATGGTTTTCTGCTCAGATATTTTTTTGTTACCTTTGGATTTAATTTTGTCTTTTGTAGGTTCTTAAGATAGAAATTTAGGTCATTGCTTTTATATGTTTACAACTTTCTATAATAAGTGTAACAAATTTCTCTTTAAGTGCTTTTTATTTTATTTATTTTTTTAAGATATTTTTATTTATTTATGCAGTCCAGAGGTATGGGGCAGTGAGAGGGTTCATCAGAGACAGAGTGGGGAGCAGAACAGGCAGATCCACTGAAACACACTGCCGCCGGGAGCAGCAGGCGAGGCAGAAGAGGTCTGCTGTGCCATGTGGGAATCTCCCTGGCTGGGCATCAAACTTGAGGTGCAGCTGCCGACAGCTCCACAGTGCTGTGCTTAACCTGTTGTGCCACCAGGAAGGCCCTTAAGTGCTTTTTAAAAACTTTACCTGCATCCCACAACTTTAATATGTTTGCATTTTCCTTCTGCTCAAAATATTTTCTTTTATTTTTAAGACTTATTTATTTATGCATACAAGCTGGGGTGTAGACCAGAGGTATGGAGGTGGTGAGAGGATTTACCAGAGACAGAATGGGGAACAGAACAGGCAGATCTACTGAAATACACTGCTGAGGGGAGAAGCGGGCGAGACAGGAGAGGTCTGCTGTGCCATGTGGGAGGTTCCCTGGCTGGGGATCGAACTCCTGCTGTATTGGCTCTGGATAGCTACATAGTGCTGCGACTTAACCCATTGTGCCACCAGGGAGGCCCTGCTCAAAATATTTTCATTCCCTGTGATTTCTTCTTTGGTCCATGAGTTATTTAGATACATGCATTTAGTTTGTAATGATTTGAGAATACTCAATGTGTCTTTGTTATTTAATTTAATTCTATTGTGTTCAAAGAACGCAGTCTGTATGATTTTCAGTCATTAGATTTATTAAAACTTATGGCCAAAGGTCTATTTTGGTAAAGGTCCTACATATACTTGAAGATAATGTATATTATGCAGTTGTCAGATGGAGTTTTCTATGAATGCCAGTTGGGTGATGGTGATTGATAGGGTGGATCAAATCTTTTGCATTCATACTTACTTTCTGTGTACTTGTATTTTCAGCTATGGAGAGAGAGTTGTTCAAATTTTTAATTATAATTATGGATCTTTCTATTTTTCCTTTCAGGTTGATTAGTATTGGAGCCTTTGGTTTACTTTTTATTTAAATTTCACATGACTCTAATATGTAGTCGGAATGAAGGAAAGTTGTTTTAAACCAATAGTTCTCAAACTTTGCATGCATCAGAACTGCTAGGGGCTTATTAAGACATAGATCTCTGGGCCCTACTCCCAGAGTTTCTTATATAGTAGGTAGATGAATTTGCATTTCTCACACAGTCCCGAGGTAAGGTTGATACTGCTGATCAGAGGCCACACTTTAAGAATCACTAAGCCAAAGTTTCTCAAACTTGGCTCCATATTAGAACCACCTGAAGCTTTAAAAATTACTATATGGGGGCCTCCCTGGTGGCGCAAGGACTTAAGTCTCAGCACTATGAAGCTATCAGCAGCCACTGCAGCACAAGTTCGATCCCTGGCCAAGGAGCTTCCCACATGGCACAGCAGACCTCTCCTATCTCGCCTGCTGCTCCCCTCAGCAGTGTATTTCAGTAGATCTGCCTGTTCTGCTCCCTACTCTGTCTCTGGTGAATCTTCTCACCACCACACCATGCCCCGCCCCCACCCCCACACCTCAGGCCTGCACCCCAGTTCTTGCATGCATAAAGAATAAAACTTTTAAAAAATTATGATATGCAGGATACATCAAACTAATTAAATTTAGGATCTAATAGGGAGAAGGAATGTAGTGGGATTCAGACAGCCATATCTTTTAAGCTCTCTTATGTGATCCTAATAAGTAGTCAAGATTGAGAATTTTCTTCTAGATAGCCTATAGTACAGTAATTATCCACATTGCCCAAGAAAGTCTTTGGGGCTCATTACCAACATTCATCTGTGTCCCCTGAGTAAAAAACACCATCTAGTAAAGGTAAACAACAGGGTGTACGAATGATCTAGCGTTCCGGTGCAGCAGAGGGGGTGAATTTTAGCTCTGCTGTCAACCTAGCTGTTTCCTCTTGTAAACTGGAGCAAATATTTTCTACCACTTCATAGAATATAGAAAGAGTCCCACAATAAATAATATTCTTTTCTCATTGGGAAAAAATTCTACTATCTAAACAATTTTAAATTAAGATAGTCTTTAATATAATGGATCTTGTTTTCCATAATTGCGCTCCTATACAGTTCATTTAGGGAAGAAAAATACTAACTACAAAGTAACACTTTCAGGGAAATCCATCTGTAACAGAGAGATATTCCAAATAACCTTTAACCGTTTTTCTGGTAGTAAAGTCATTAAACAAGAATATTTCAACCTTCTATTAACCCTCCCATTTTCTTTCACTTTATCCTGTATAGGTATTTTAACCAAGGAGAGACCATTTGGCAGAATTACAACAAACAGTACTGATACTTTGGAATAGGGAAATAACACACCCTTCTGTTTTTCTTCTCTTTCCTCTCTCTCCTCTTCCTCTTTTTATTTTTTTTAATATTCGGAATAATTTATCCACATTCAGAATAGTTTATCCACAACACAAGTCATGTAAGCTTTACAATAATCAGGTGATCCAGTTCACATGAAAACTAAAGCAGGCAAAGAGAGGTTGCCCAAGTAACTAGTTTACAACATGGGTTCTTGGTTCTTGGCTGCAAGTACATAATTTTCTCCAAGAGAAGCAAAGGAAAAATGGGCATAATTATAGATAAGAAAACTAGAGGTCTTCAGACTGCCTCAGGACCCACCTTGGAGACTTACTAGCTAGAGTCACTATGACCAGGAGGGAATATTTAGAGAAATCATCTAGTCCATCACACCATCTTACAAAAGGGGGGACTGGGTTGCTCTAGGTAGGTAGAATGCATGAAGGAGTCTAACACTGACAAACAGAAGACCTGAGTTGTGGCCTCATTGTGCCACAAAACAATCATCAACCTGCAGACATCTGCAAGTCCCACAGGCATTTTTAAACTCATGTCCAAAAGTATTTATCTTCCTTCACTCACATCTTCCTCCTCCTGTCTCCTTGCTGATCACCTCAATAAATAACCCAGGGCAGGATTTCTCATACCCCTTTCAGTTACCAAATTCTTTTATAAATTTTGCAGAGCCATCTCTTCCTCCCCATTTTTTCTGCCACTGTCTCTATCTTCTGGCCTGGATTAGGTTACTACATTTTGCCACTGGTTTCTTGCCCAGATACAATCCACCTGCCACATGCCTATCACCATAGAGAACTTTCTAAAGCAGAAATGTCACTGTTTTGCTTGTTATTCCATTGCTTTCCACCACCAACTGGATGAAGCTTAAAAATCCCAAGCAGGATGTCACAAACTAGTTGTGACTTGGCCTCTGCCTTCTTCTCTCACTTCATCTTTCACCACTCATAACTTCAGCCAAGTCCAGGTTTTGCAGTTTCTCCAATGTCACATTTGGCTTTGACATAAATGGTACACTCTTCCTGGAATCCCCCCCTTCCCCTGCCCTTTGCCTGGCTAAAATTAACTCACCCTTCTAGACTCAGTTTAGGTTGGACATTTTCCTGGCACTCCTTTTATAGCTCTCTTTGGTGCTCCCATAGTATCTTGTGAAAATAACGGTGACTATTCACCCTGAAGTGTGTTTGCTCACCCATCTGTGTCCTTCACTGAATCTAAACTGTATGATGATAGAGACAGCTTCCTATTCAGTGTTTGTTTTGAATATTCGTCTAATAAAGAGTTGAGGACCCACTGCATGCCAAATATAGGAATAAGGGACATAGTAAGGAACAAAATGCAAAGGTATTTCTTGCTATGGAGTGGGAGTCAACATCATAACAGATAAACATGGAAGAGAATCTAAGAGTGAAAGGTGTGATGAAAATGACAGGGCAGTTACTTAGAAAGGGTACATCAGGACGTTTTCTGTGGGGGAAGTGACATTTAAGGAGTTAAGTGAATGCCAAGGAGCAAGGTATTCAGAGAGAACATTTCAGCAGGAGAACTGCAAGTACAAAAGTTAGAAGAACCAAAAGAGGTGCAGGTAGCTTATAGCAAGCATGTGAAAGTGAAACTGGAGTCAGAGAAGGAACCACATTATGTAAACTTTGGAGGCCAGAGCAATTTTTACTTCATTCTATGCGACACGGGGTGTAACGTGACTTAATTTATATTTTTTATAAAACGTCTCTAGACTGCTGTGTGGATAATGGACAACAGGTAGTGGGAACAGACTAGTCTGGAGAAAAGAATCGTCGGTAGTCTGGACAGGGTGGTCACAGTGTTGGATGGTTCGTGAGGAACAGCGCAGGCACTCCTGGACTTCCAGGAGGAAGAGGACCTTGCAAAAGTCCCTTGGCTTCCCAGGTCTCCTGGGAGGGCTCAGATCTGGCAGCTGGAGACAGACACGCCCAGGCCCTCAGCCCCGGCCTCCCAGCGCGTGGACGCGCACAGACCGGCTGGCGGCGCACGCGGGTCCCGGTTCCACGTGCCCCACGCGGGAGTTTCCCGTCCTTCGGGCGGGACCGGAAGGGGAAGTCTGCGCTGCAGTGGCGGCCCCGGCAACAGCAGCTGCCACAGTCTAGCCCCGCTGCCCGCCGCTGTTCGGCTCGGCCACGGACGCATCGCCAAGCCGCGCTGCCCAGCGCCCATCGGTCCGATGGGGCCGCAGCGGCCGCTGCTCCTCGGCGCGGCCGCCCTGCTTTGGGGCTTCCTGCTCCCGCTGGTAAGGGGGGCGATCGGGCGCTTTGGCCTCCCGGGGCGGGGCCGAGCCTGGGGCCCGGACAGGGGTTCCCTTACCCTTTTCCTCCCCACCCCCCGGGTTTCGAACCGGCCTGTCCTCTGCAGGCGCCAAAGCGGCCTGCTGTCGGTTTCTTCCCTTTTATTCTCTTCCCTTCCCCTTTCCTCACCACTATTCTCCTCCTCTTCCCTCCCCTCCCCTCCCCTCATCTGCTCTCCCCTCCCCTCTCTTTCGTTCCTGCCTCCTCTTTTTTCATGTTTAGCCTTCTTTCTATCTCACCCTCATTCCTGTCTTGGCAGTCCCTGCAGTACCTACCCCCCAAAAAGATCAGCACCACCCCTCGAGCTGCATTGGCCTTAGTGTTTTTCTATAGTTTTTCATTATTCTGGACATTTTTAATCGACACCTGAGTTTTTTCATCAAGTCCTTTCTAAATGATTCTTAATCTATTTACCCCCGGGAAAAAGGTGGGTGGGTGGGGGAGATGGGCAATGTGTGTAGTGGTTCAAGGACTGCGCTTTAATTTAATACTAGATACAGATTTTTTTTTTCCTTTCTCTGTGGTTCCTCCTTCGCCGTAGGGTTCATTCGATTCTATTCTAGTGTTTCTTTTCCTAATAGTAATAATTTAAAATAATTTAAAAAAGAACACACCAAAGTGCAAGTGGTTTTCGATTCTCTGCTTAGCTTACAAGTGAAGTTCATTAATTAACAGTAACAAATATGTGTTCACAAGTTTGTTTCAATAAATACAGAAAGGTAACAGTGCTTTAAAATTCTACATCAAGCAACTGGAATTTCAGTGGGTCGGCAGGACACCACTGTTCTGTTTCAGTTTTTGTTTCTTAAAATTTTCTCTTAAGGAGTTTCAACTTGAAAACTTTTACAAGCTTCATTGTACAGAATTGGTATGGTGTATATCTGTCTTTTTTACAGCAGAATCACTAAAATTCCTGGAAAAGTATATTTTGGTTTCTCTCCAGTATAAAAGATTACTATTAGTGAATATATTCAATACAAATGTATCTTTTCTTTAGCATTTATTAAGAAAGCAAAATCAAAGCCTAAGATGGTTAGGTGCTTATGATATATTCATAAATTTACTAGGCAACATTAGGAACATGAATTAAAGAATAATAAAAATTGCTTGGGAAGGGAGAATGGAGTACAAGATCAAGGAAGTAATAAAGTAGCACTGTTGGTCTGAATATTTGTGATAATGTTTACCACATAATCAGTTCTGTCCAAAAGATAACAATTGTGTATAAATATACATAGAAGTATAACCTAGATACAAAACTTGAGTGTTTTTGCACGAATTTTCATTTGAATCTGAAAAGATATTTTAGACTATATCTTGAAATCATATTCCCACAGAATAAGCTAATAAATACTACAGTTGCTTATAAACTCACATTGAAATTCTCATTTAAAGCTCTGAATCTCTATGTGGTACATATACACAATGGAATACTATTCAGCATTCAAAAAAATAAACACATGCAATTCACAGCAACATGGATGGAACTAGAAGGGATCATGCTCAGCGAAAGAAGCCAAAAGGAAAAAGAAAAATATCGAATGGTCTCACTTATAACAGGAATATAGGGGAACCAAATACAAGAGCGACAATCAACGAGAGAGG
Source organism: Scalopus aquaticus (assembly GCA_004024925.1). Classification (NCBI taxonomy): domain Eukaryota; kingdom Metazoa; phylum Chordata; class Mammalia; order Eulipotyphla; family Talpidae; genus Scalopus; species Scalopus aquaticus. The sequence goes on along the minus strand of PVIJ01006475.1, from coordinate 12,008 downwards.
TGGGAGGATTGGGGCTCAAAATGGGGGAAAGGGGACAGGGGACTGTGGTGACGGTTCACGGGTGAATTGGTGGTGGGAAATCTATGGGGAATATACAGTAATGTAAAAGACATAAATAAAAATAACATTTAAAAAAAATAAAGCTCTGAATCTCTCACTGGATAAATGTAAGCAGAATTCTGATGTAATTAGAAGGACTTCACAAACTAAAGATCATCCCTGTCCTAAATTGAAGTTAGCTTGTCTTTCCCACATTGTAGATTTTATTCTTTTTCTATTATACCTATGCATTTTGTTGTATCTTACTGTATTAATTCTGGGCTCTGTACTTCTTAATCCCAGGGTTGTTGTGGGGATTTAGTAATATCTTTCACTCTGCAGATACTTAGTGTGCATCTGTTACATGCCAGGTATTGTGCTAGTGACTGAAAAAACTGACAAGCTCATTTTCAACAGTGAGGCTCTCTTTCAGTGCCAACTAGTACTGATATTCTATTTATCACTGATTTCTCGGTTATGTGCCCTCCCTTTAATATCCTGAAATGGCCTCTTTTTCATTACTTTTTTTTTTTTTTTTTGAGGACTCAAACAAATTTGACAACCTTTTCTTTGAGAACTCAAACAAATCTGACAACCTTTTCTTTGGTAGGAGCATGCACTCTCTCCTTTCTTCTGCTTATTTCCTGGATATCTAGTTACTTTCCTCCCACACCATCTGAAGGTTTTTGATTTTTATTTTGCAGTGTTCTCCCTAAGTCCTGGTTTAATCTTCTTCCCTAATCTTACAGCCCTAGGTGGCCTCTCTGAGTTGATTTGAATTAATGATGCCAGTTTAATCATTTCATTTCTACTTTCTGCAATCTTGAATCTAGCACTGCTGGGACTTTTTCACCTTAGGCATGTAGAAATAATGCCAGCATCCTCATCTAAAAGCAGCACATGATCTCTACAAACCTCACTGCCATATCCCTGTGGAAGAGACAGAGGATTTAACATTGGAAAGGCCCTTCAACATCATGTAGCTCCCACCTCATCCTGTCCTCTTTCCATGAGAGTGACCTCACTGTATTTTGAATTCAAGCTATAGAACATCTTGCTGTTTTAATGATTTCTAAACCCATTAGACACTTATGCCAAGAAATAAAAAGAGTGCTGACATCCTACCCCAGTTCAACCCCCAGGTGTTAAGACTTTTACTTTGTACTGTTATTTGGATCCAGTCACAGGACTCAGTTTCAAAGAGAATGAGTGAAGTTTAGCCTGAATCTGTTTTCTAGAATAGCTTCAAAGCTCTCTGAGGAATCCTGAGTCTATCTCATTCTTTCTCGTATTGTTCTAAAAAATTAAGCAGATGAGGTCATCCTGATGGTGCACGCGCTCACTCCCTACCATATAAGGACACAGGGAGAAGGGAGACATCCACAGCTAGGAAGAGCGGTCTTACCAGAAACCCACCAGGTTAGCACCTTTATCTTGAACCTGAGGAAATAAATTTCTGTTGTTTAAATCATCCAGTATGTGGTAGTTTCTTAGGGCAGCCTGAGCTAAGGCATATTGCTTTTGTCATATTCCTCCTTTAACTTTTGGGTTCTTCAGTTTTTTTTTTTCCCTACCTTCTTACCTCCAAACTGCCTCTGTGAATTTTGCATACCATTATTTGCTTTCTAAATTAATGGCTATATTTTCTCTTTCCTAAAATATAGCACCTACACATCTCCATTAAAACGCAAAATAATCCCGAAAAGGATGATCTTAAATCAGCTCCTATTTGTACATTTGTATTACCTCCCTGGGCCTGTAGGCATTTGAATTTGTGATTTCTAGTGTAAATGACAAATTCTATAGCCATTGAGATATATCATTAAGTATATGATTACTTAGTGAAAACCAGGAAGAAGCTTAGATCTAAGTAACAAGTAGAATTTAAGACCCACGAAGGAGAAATCCTGTCTGAATCATTCTGTCTCCTCAACACCTCATAGACTGCAGAGTACTTCTCTCCTCTCTGCACCCTAGCATCTCTTACTCTATACATTATGTGTTCCCAAATTCTCTAAGTGCAAGAAGTGATCATGCTGTACTCTTGCATCACCCACAGACTCCTCTGTTTGCTATAAATTCTTGTTAGATACCGTAGCTACCACTGAGCCACTAATTGAGTTAGATTACACTTAATATCCAGGTCTACGTCTAGTCGCTTTCAGTGCATCACTTGCATAAACCTTGAATAAATTGGAAGTAGGGAAAAAAAATTGGAAGTAGGAGCAGAAGCAACATAGGTTGTCTTCATTACCTAAGTTATTAGGGAGGGAAGAGGCACAGAAAATATATAAAGTGAATAACTGCAAAGGTATTTAGGACTGGCTTTGGAATGTGTGTCATTTGGAGCCTCCCCCACCCTCCCAACTCTAACTTTCCTGTAGCGGCCTCTTTCAACTCTTTCAATGTAGTTCTATTGACTTAGAACGCAATCTCTGTAAAGAAAAAGATGTTTATAAAGAAAGGGATACCTCCTACATTGCTATGATGTATGTAAGGATAATATGTTGACTACAGCATTAACCGTTAACATTACACTTTGTATTTCTGGTTTTGAAATGTGGATTTTGAAAATATTGCTAATCCTCATTATAATTACTGTTAATTAACTATGTGAGCCCCCAAAAATCCAGTCCTCATATCTGATTTCTAAAAATAGAGGAATAGTTTAACTTACAGATGTTATGAAGAAAGATGGGGGTGGTTAACAGTGCCTTTTGAAACTGAGGGATTAAGTTTATCTAATAGATAAGAGCAGAAGTAACCATGAACCAGTTTTTTTTTTTCTTTTTTAAAAGATTTATTTATTTGGGCCTCCCTGGTGGCGCAGCGGTTGAGCGCTGCGCTGTGGAGCTGTTGGCAGCGAGTTCGACGCCCAGCCAGGGAGATTCCCACATGGTGTGGCAGACCTCTCCTGCCTCACCCGCTGCTCCTCTCAGCAGTGTATTTCTGATCTGCCTGTTCTGCTCCCCACTCTGTCTCTGGTGAACCCTCTCGCCGCCCCACACCTCTGGCCTGTACCCCAGCTTGTATGTATAAATAAATCTTTAAAAAAAAAGATTTATTTATTTAAGCATACAAGATCTGGGGTGTAGGTCAGAGATGTGGGGGGTGAGAGGATTCACCAGAAACAGTGGGGTGCAGAACAGGTGGATCTACTGAAATGCACTGTTGAGGGGAACAGTGGACGAGGCAGGAGAGGTCTGCTGCACCATATGGAAAGCTCCCTGGCCAGGTATTGAACTCATGCTGCAGTGGCTGCAGATAGCTTGACAGCACTGTGTCTTTAACCCCTGCGCCTCCAGGGAGGCCCACATGAACCAGTTTTAATTGACAGACTGTTGAGCTGAGTGGGGAAACTGGGACTTGATGCACATATTGAAAAGTTTTGAACGAATTTATGGATGAAATTGGGGAACTGTTGCCAAACCATGAACATTGGCTGTGTCTGCAGACTGCATGTACAGACTGCATGTACTGTAATTCTCACCTCTTGGGAAAATTCCTAGGAGGACTTTAGTAATCTCCTGAAGACTGATTAGTTTCACTGCTATTCATGATGAAGTGTGTAACCATGTACTCTGTGGACCAACATGAGAGCATTACCTGGAAGTTTGTTAGACATGCATAGTCATGGGGCCTGCCTAAGTTCTGCTGGATCAGAATCTGTAGTTTAATAAGAACAATAAAGTTTGAGAAGCACTGATTTATAATAAACAGTAAGGAATTGCTGCACAGACATTGTGCATAACCTCCAGGAAAAAAGAATCATGCTTGACTAATCTAGTAGGACTTTTTAAGGGAATTAAGTATATATTTGGGTAAAGGTTAACACTGCATTATTAAGAGCTTAGTGCTGATTAGGTGAGATGGGCCAAGATACAGATTCCTGGCAGACTCGAGATGGAAAAGATATGGGGGGAAGGGGTTGTAGGTTAGATAAATTGTTAGCTAAGGAATTGTTATTTTTCAAAAAGAATATGTGAAGACTTACAAAGATCCAATGCTGGAAAATACTTTTTGAGGTAGAATGAAGGGTAGAAGACAAATCAAACTGTTAACCAAGGTCAAAGAATAATCCTTGAACTGTGCTGTTAGCTTGGATAGCAGTAGAACAGGCCTGTTACCAGTGGGCTAATATTTGCGCTATGAGTCAGCATCCAAAGGCTGTTGGGACAGAGGCCAGGAATTCAATTGCTCACAGTTGGAACTACCAAGAGTTTGGAGTGTAAAGCTTGAATATAGCCCCAAGAGACAACAACATGAAGGTCACTGCAAGACTGATTCAGTATAAGAATGTTGATGAGTTTGTCTTTGTCTGACCCCTTGTTTGGTTTTCCATAGTCTACATAGAACTAACACCATCCAGTATTCCTTCAGATTTATTTCACTTGCCATTATCCCCTCCAGTTCCATCCATGTTGTTGCAAATGATGAAAGTCTTGTCATTTTTTTTTTAATAGCTGAGTAGTATTCCATTGTGTATATATACCATGCCATCTTGATCCACTCATCTGTGTTTGAGCACTAGGTTGTTTCTGTATCTTGGCTACTGTAAATAATACTGCTATAAACTAGGTGTGCTGGTTTTCTTTCATGTTACTATTTTGTATTTTGGGGGTAGATACCTAGGAATAGAATTACTGGGCTATATGGCAGATCCATTTTCCACAGGGATTGGATCAGTCTACGTTCCCACCAGCAGTGTAAGAGGGTTACTTTTCCTCCACACCTTTGCCAGCACTTGTTTCTGATCTTTTTGATATGGGCTATTCTCACTTGGTGAGGTGATAACTCACTGTGGTTTTAATTTGCCTTTCCCTGATGATAAGTGATGATGAACATTCTTTCATATGCTTGTTGCACATCTGTATGTCTTCTTTGGAGAAGTGCCTATTTAGCCCCCCTGCCCATTTTTTGATTGGGTTGCTTGTTTTCTTTTTGTTGAGTTAGTTGTATGAGTTCTTTGTAGATCTTTGTTGTCAGTCCCTTTGTCAGATGTATGGTGTGCAAATATTTTTCCCCATTCAGTGGGGTGTCTCTTCATTTTAGTTATGGTTTCTTTTGTTGTGCAGAAGCTTTTTAGTTTGATGTAGTCCCAATTGTTTAAATTTTGTTTTCCTTGTTGCTGAGGATGAATGCACAAAGATATCTCTGATGCTTATGTCATGGAGTATTTTGCCTGTGTTTTCTTTTGTGTACTTCATGGCTTCAACCCAATCTTTGAAAGCTGACCACAGATCTGCATCTTTCAGAGGAAGGGAAAGGATGAGAAGGAGGTGAGCACAGTGGACACTGGTGGAAGACTATGGGTGCTTCAGTGGTGGGAGTGCTACAGTGACTACATCTGAGGGGGAAAATCCTACACTGTCAAAACACTACCAAGGATGTAACACAGTGGTACTTCAATTAAAAAAGTAAACCAGGGCCTCCCCGGTGGCGCAGCGGTTAAGCGCTGCGCTGTGGAGCTGTCGGCAGCGGCGACGCGAGTTCGACGCCCGGCCAGGGAGAATCCCACATGGCACGGCAGACCTCTCCTGCCTTGCCCGCTGCTCCCCTCAGCAGTGTATTTCTGATCTGCCTGTTCTGCTACCTGCTCTGTCTCTGGTAAACCCTCTCGCCGCCCCATGCCTCTGGCCTGTACCCCAGCTTGTATGTAAAATAAAAAATTAAAAAAAAAATTAAAAAAAAATGTCTTTAAAAAAAAAAGAGATTTAAAAAAAAAATAAATAAAAAATAAAAAAGTAAACCATGTACAGTGTTGTAAATCAACATTAGCTCAATAAACATAATTTAAAAAGCAAAACAAAGAATGCTGATGAAATAAATCTCCTTACATATGTTCCTCTAAGTTATGACTGGCCTGGGAAAATGGGGAAATAGTGCATTTGCAAGGATTTGAGTACAGCATATGCCATCAGACTTATGGTAATCTTTGACACTTGCCATACAGAAACTTATTCAGGAAAAAAAAAATGGTCAAACTAATAGGCAACTGCAACATTAAGATAAACAAACATAATTATTCTTTGATACGAAATATGATTGAAGGCAAGTGATCTGTATAAAATAAATTAGGATTTTCTCCCAAACAACAGGCATCCCATGAAATTATATGTGAAGTAAATTTGAGTCAAGGAAAAAGGAAGTACTACTTCACACTGTGGGGTAGTAAACTTGCTTCCCTTGCATCAAATCAGTGCTACAACAGTGTCTTTATATTCTGCATCTTATTTGACCCTCACATGACTCCACGACTGGTACTGGAGCAGTTGTCATAGGGAAAGGAATTCTGTGAAGCTCTGAAACTCTAGACTTGGGGATGTTTGGAAGAGATAAGGAAAGGACTTAGAATTTGGAATATTTGGAAATTAGAACTAAGTGGATATAGGAAATTTAAGTGGTGGTAGTACACACAAGTCAGTATCATGGAAGAAAGGGAGTTAACAGCTAATGTAGGGATATATTTGACCAGTATTAAAACTGGAGGGTTATCAAACTGGACACTAAGAGGTGTTTGGGGGGCGTTTAGCTGCATGAAGGAACTTCAAGCAACAACAGAATTGAGAAACTGTTGTTGGTCTGGGTTTTGGAAAGCTCGAGTCTAATCCTGGTACCTGAGAGCATGTCATTTTTACCTTTTTGGATCTGTCTGAACTGTAAAATTAGGGGACTAGATTATGTTTTCTCTAAATTCACCCCCCTTAGGCTTTGATACTAAGATTTTTGCTGAGAGTATTTTCATTCCTAACTGAAAATATAAACAATTTTTTTCTTTTTACTTCGTGGTTCATCTTTCTATAGTTATTGTTCCCCCTTAGATGTGGCCCTCCCATCAATAATCCACCCACATACAACCATACAACCACAAACCCTTGTGTCTCTTCCTCCACTCCAATCACTCCCACTCCTCCCCTGCTGCAAGATGTAGACTGATGGTCAGCCCATGGGCCCTGTCTTTTTCCTAGAACCTTGTTCTTTTCCTGAGTAAGGACCTGGGCTCCTAGACCACAACAGGCCAGGCTTCTCAGATCCCCATGAGCAACTGTGAGACAGGTAGCAAGGCCGAGCTGTCGGGAACCTCTATTAAGGGAGGTGTGTGGAATTTAAACATTCTTTAAAGGTTGAGTAAAGTTGGGCCTTCCTGGTGGCTCAGGCTTTAAAGTCTCAGCCTCATCAAGCTATCTCCAGCCACCAAGGCACAAACTTGATCTGGGAATTTGATCCCTGGCCAGGGAGCTGACCCACATGGAGCAGCAGACCTCTCCTGTCTTACCCGCCACTCCCCTCAGCAGTGTACTTCAGTAGATCTGCCTGTTCTGCTCCCCACTCTGTCTCTGGTGAATCCTCTCACCCCCAACCCCTGCCCCCGCACCTCTGACTTACCCCCCAGATCTTGTATGCATAAATAAATAAATTTTTTTTTGAAAGTTGAGTAAAGTCATAGAAGATCAGACTGATTGATTGTAAAAGAAAATTCAGATGTTTTGGAGAGCATCTCTCCAAAGATGATACATGGAAGATGTAAAGGAAATTATCCTGCCCTTCTACCATAGGGTCTTTGTCAGATGATCTAAAACTACCATGGGTGGGCCATGAGTCTCACCTAATTTATACCTTTAATATTCGAGGTTTTGTTAATCGATTAAACTTTTTTTTTCCCTTACACTGTCGTTCATTTTTGTGCAATATTTGATTTTTCGCCTCAGGTGTAGTCCCCGTAAGTCTCCCACCACTGCATCACTTGTGTACTGTCACTGTAGTCCCTTAAGCTCTTGCCTCCCTGTTTGACTTCACCCCCTGCCCTTCCACTGCTGTATGCCTCAGAGCTTTAGTCTGCCTGCAAGTTTTGTCTTTTTTCTTCTTCTGACCCTTTGTTCAGTTTCCTTATACTGCTCCTATAAGTGAAACCATCTGATTTTTTTCTGACTTGTTTCACTGAGCATAATCCCTGCTACCTCCATCGATGTTGCTGCTAATGGTGTAAGTTTATCTGTTTTGATTGGTGAGTGGTATTCCATTGTGTATATACAACACATCTTCTTGATCCTTTCATCTGTTTTGGGTCATGTAGACTCTTTCCGTGTCTTGGCTATTGTAAATAGTGCTGCAGTAAACATAGGAGACAGGTTTCCTTTCAAATTAATGTTTGTGTGTCCTTTGGGTATATTACTAAGAGTGGAATCACTGGGTCACATAGTAGGTCTATTTTTAGTAATTTAAGGGTCCTCCACACAGCTTTCCATAGTGGTTGAGCCCGTTTGCATTCCCACCAGTAGTGTAAGAGGTTCCTTTTTCTCCACATACTCAAACAGCATTTGTTGTTGTCAGTTTTTTTAATATAGGCCATTCTTACCATATACCTTTAATATCTAAAGGGACATTTTTTCAAGACCATTTTCTCTATGCTCCCCAACTTAAGCAGTGTTGTTTCCACTACTGTCTTATATAGCCTTGCTTATCAAGGTGTGCTACATTAGCAACACCTGTGAACTTATTACAACTGCAGAATCTCATAGTCCTCCCAGACTAAACTCTTTGGCTGGCTTCTATTGCATTCTGATTTCTTCTCAGCTGACACTATCTACAGGTAGGACATTGATATCTGGCCACCTGCAGGCCAATACATTTTCTTCTCTCAGCTCTTTTCTCACTCCATGTGTAAATGCTTTTAATTCCTTTTTCTTATTTCTCTTTCTATCTGCTTTTGTATGTTAAACTGTATTTTTTTAAAGATTTATTTATTTATGCATACAAGCTGTGGTGTAGGCCAGAGGTGTGGGGCGGCGAGAGGGTTCACCAGACACAGAGTGGGGAGCAGAACAGGCAGATCAACAGAAATACACTGCTGAGGGGAGCAGTGGGTGAGGCAGGAGAGGTCTGCTGCACCAGGTGGGAATCTCCCCGGCTGGGCGTCAAACTTGCGTCACTGCTGTTGACAGCTCCACGGCTCAGTGCTTAACCGCTGCGCCACCGGGGAGGCCCTAAAGTGTATTCTTAAGCATGCAGGTATGGCTTATAAAACCTGCTCACCCCCCTTATCCCCAGGATTTGCCCCATAACAATTTGAACCTACACACCATTTTCTGTACCAAACAGTTGCTCATTTTAGTCTTGGCTCTGTGTTTAGCTAACTCTGTAACTGTAGGTAAGTTACTGTTAAAAAGGAAACAACCAAATGGAGTCACTTGTGCTAAACCCCATGCCAGCAAACCAGTACTAAATATCTGTCCTACTGCAATGTCAACATCTCCCAGAAATCTCACCTTTAGCTAGCAAGGTGTAATCTCCTGGTCAGCACTAACATCTCTTAGGTCTCTAGGAAGGTTGTCGTGCATGAAACAATACATTCATCCTTTTCTTTACCTGCTTTCTGTCTATAAAACCCTTCCAGGTTGTACAGCTCTTCAGAGTTCCTTTCTGCTGGTTACATGGGATATAGAGGGATTTATGAAACATTTTAAGAAAGCCAGTTGGATCTTTAAAACATAAAAAACGGACTACTAAAGCTTTTACTAGGAACTCTGACTTTAATCACATTCTGTTTGTGGTTACTTGTTTTAAGTTTGTATTTAATCTTCCCAGTAAAACCGTAATTTCTTATTTAGTGTTTCTTTGTGGGGGGTCAGATTTATTAAGGTAAGATTCACATACCATACAATTCACCAACTTAAAGTATACAATTTAATGGTTTTTAGTATATTTACAGATTATATGCAGCCATCACCATACTGAATTTTCAGTACCTTAAAAAGAAACCCAGTAGGCAAACACAGGATTTTTAGGCTAGTGAAATATTATGTATGATACTGTAATGGTGGAGATATGTCATTATACATGTGCCTGAACCTTTAGAATTTACACCAAGATTGAACCCTAAATGGAAACTATAGACTGAATGGTGATAATATAATATATTATCAATATCTATATTGATATATATCAATATTATCAATATCTATATCAATGTAGGTTCATGGATTGAAATAAGTCAGGGTAGGCTGTACATATGTATGGTAAGGGGGTGTGTGTGTGAAATCTTATGTACTTCCTGCTCAGTTCTTCTGTGACCCTAAAGCTTATCTAAAAAATGAAGTGTATTTAAAAAAAAAAAAAGGCCATTATCCTTTTGTTCACCCTCTAGCCTCACATCCTACCTAATACTAATCATCTTACATTTCTTCTGAATCCTACAAGTACTTTGCAAGGTATTAGATATATTACTAAAAATAATAGTTACCATTATTAAGAGCTTAGTATATGCAAACATTTACATCATCTAACTTAATCTTCATGATAACTCTATGAGTATTGTCATCTTAAAGCTGAGGATACTGAAGTATAAGACCAGTTAATGGCTTATAACATAAGCCAAGTAAAATGGTGAAAATGCTATTCTATCTCAGGTCTCTAATTCCAAAAATCACGCTATCAGCAGAATAGTTGAAGGTATACAGTCTCTGGGAAATTTCACTGGGTTATTTTATTTTATTTTTTATTTTATTTTTATTGTTATTTATGTCTTTTACATTTTGTATTCCCCTTGGGCAGCCCACCACCAATTCACCCATGATCCATCTCCATGGTCCCCTGTATTTTCCTCTCTTCCATTTTGTGCCCTTATCCTCCTCCCCCCACCCCACCCCCACCGCTGAGTGTCTCTCTCCCACCCGGCCTCCCTATAGTCCTGCTATAAGTGAAACCATTCGATATTTTTCTTTTTCTTTCTGGCTTGTTTCACTGATTATGATTCCCTCTAATTCCATCCATGTTGCCGCAAATTGCATGTGTTTATCTTCTTTCCATGCTGAATAGTATTCCATTGTGTATATGTACCACATCTTCTGGATCCAATCATCTATTTTTGGACATCTGGGTTGCTTCCATACCTTTGCTATTGTGAATAGTTCCGCAATGAACATACGGGTGCATGTATCCTTTCGGATTAGTGTTTTTGTGTCCTTTGGGTAAATTCCCAAAAGTGGTATTTCTGGGTCGTATGGGAGCTCCATGTTTAGCAGTTTGAGGAATCGCCATGCAGCTTTCCATAGTGGTTGGACCAGTTCACATTCCCACCAGCAGTGTAGAAGAGTTCCTTTTTCTCCACATCCTTTCCAGCATTTGTTGTTGCCTGTATTTTTAATGTTTGCCATCCTCTCAGGTGTGAGGTGGTATCTCATAGTGGTTTTGATTTGCATTTCCTTGATTATAAGTGATGTTGAGCATTTTTTTTTTTTATTTATACATACAAGCTGGGGTACGAGCCAGAGGCGCGGGGCGGCGAGAGGGTTCACCAGAGACAGAGTGGGGAGCAGAACAGGCAGATCAGAAGTACACTGCTGAGGGGAGCAGCGGGCGAGGCAGGAGAGGTCTGCCGCACCATATGGGATTCTCCCTGGCCGGGCGCCGAACTCGCGTCACCGCTGCCGACAGCTCCACAGCGCAGCGCTCAACCGCTGTGTCACCGGGGTGGCCTGATGTTGAGCATTTTTTCATGTATCTGTTGGCCATTTGCTTTTCTTCTTTGGAGAAGTGCCTTTTGAGCTCTTCTGCCCATTTTTTGACTGGGTTGTTGGCTTTGTTTTTGTTGAGTTGTGTGAGTTCCTCGTAAATTTTTGTTATCAGTCCTTTATCAGTTGTATTGTGTGTAAAAATCTTTTCCCAGTTGGTAGGGTTTCTGTTAGTTTTGGTTAATGTCTCTTTTGCTGTACAGAAGCTTTATTTTGATGTAATCCCATCTGTTTGTCTTTCACTTCCTTCGCTTTGAGGCATGAGTCTTTCAAGATTTTGCTGAGATGTATGTCATGTAGAGTTTTGCCTATATTTTCTTCTATACATTTTATGGTTTCAGGTCTTATATCCAGGTCTTTTATCCATTTTGAGTTGACTTTTGTGCAGGGTGTGAGGTAGTAGTCTAGCTTCATTTTTTTGCATGTGGCTGTCCAGTTTTCCCAGCACCATTTATTGAA